>ML801345.1:368284-400331 GCA_009831015.1 Picea engelmannii
TAGCAATAGTAAAACATCCTGTCATCAATCATGACGCATCATCATCAAGGTTAAGTGGTTCATCATCATAAAAATCCAGATCACTTGCGAGCAAGTGTCCTCAAAGAATAACTTTTGTCAGTGCGCCAGAGCGGGATGTTACAGTACCCACTGATTCTATACAAGGATATCCCAAAACAATATCCACTTCATCCATATCCATAGCATAAAAATCTGAATGCAACACATATTTATCCATGGTAATCTTCAAATCTTTAAAAATTTGAACATTTTCACCCTCAACCTTTGTGTTTTGAATATTCTTTATTGGAACTTGCAATCTATTAACCAACTGAACATTGATAAAATTATGCATGCAACTAGGGTTAATAGAAACAATGATATTTTCTTTATGAATACAACCATGAATATGTAATATAGATTTTTCACATGAAAATAAACTTTTGGTTATCTCTTTATCCTTATTTTCTCCATGAGACCACTTTTCTAACAATATTTTTTCAAATTCTGCATTGGAGAGTGTCATCATCTCCTTATAATCAAGCGATTTCCACCAAATGGCAGCATCACCTTGCAATTTGAGATCGACCCAATGGGGACAATTCTCTTCCCATGCTAAGTTTCTTTCTTTAATGAATAATTCAATACTAGGGCCATCACATTTCCCTATAAAATACATCTTGCTATGAAAAACCCAAAAAAATATAACAATAAGTTACAGCAGAAAATCGCGGCTTTTTCCGGAAAAACCCTGAAAAACTGTTGAATTTAAAATGGTCATAACTTTACTTCCCGAACTCTGATTCAGCTATTTTATTTTTTTTAATTGGGTATTTTTTCGAGAGGAATTCAAATAACCAATTCTCTTATCAAAATTCATCTTGTAAAGCTTCATATCTGAACCTGAAGTGCGCCGCCCTCTTTTTCTTCCCTAGAAACAATTATGCAAAAAGAGAAAACAAATCTTCCCTTCTTTGGCCAAGGAAAGTGCTATGATATCAATTGTTAAGAACCAAAGACTGAATACAAAAGCACCACAACAGATATACAAGAACAATATGCAAAATCTTCTTTATTACTATCAAACCCTTGAGATAGGGCAACACCGTACAATGGATCCTATTATGGAAGGGATCCTCTCATGTTCACTTGCCTTTTCGAGGAGGCATCCTCTTATTGAACTACCGCTCCAAATACAATATTTCTCTTCATGTCTCATTACATTGCTTGAACCCCTTTATATAGTGCTACAATCACCTAAGAACATTCTAGAGGATGAATCTTCTAGAAGTAGAACCTTCTAAGAAATCCTCTTACATTTATTATATCTAACTACCCATTTATTATATCTAACTACCATAGTGGGCCTTATTTAATAATATAGGAGACCTAATCCACCTTACATTGAATGACCTCCACTATTATCACTATGGGCCCTCTGGCCCCCCCCACTACCTCTCTAGCTACCTTACATTCCATCCCCCTTATGAAAGCGTTGTCCTCAACACTTGATGTACAACCATATACTAGGGTCCCATGGATAATTGTGGACCATAATGTTGAAGAATAATGGAGAACCAAGGTCCCATGTAGAAAGGAAAGCCACCATGCTAAAGTAGTCCAACCACCATTGTAAGCCCGGGTCCCATGTCCAAGTGCTCATGTGAACTCCTCGTGGAAGATTTTGGAACCCAATAACCAACTCAAAATGATGGTCCAAAGACTGACACATGTCATGTGGATCCAAATAAGAATATCCATCCACATAGTGGAAAAGTGTCATAGCAGAATCTGGAAGGAATAATACCACTGTAGAATATGCAGGATGGACACTGGTAATAATCATTGGCTCTCGATTTGTCATATTGATATTCTCTACAGAAGGTGGATTAGAGTCATCAAATAAAATATGAAAGTGGTTGTCATCCCAGAAATGACAACTATCCATATACCAATCATCACAATCGGCCTCAAAATCATACCAAGCATATATTTCTTGATTATATTCATCCCTAATGTTCACAATAATAAATATATGTTGCATGGTATCCAATGAATCTTGAATACTATGGAAACTATCATTGAAGCCATTTGTAAGGTCATGCAATCTAGCATCCAATGTGTCATACAATTTGGATTTGAATGCTTCAAGAATTCCCTTGAGGTTTTGAGAGGAAATAGCCATATGAGCACCCTATGAACTCTTCGGTCCCACATCCGTCATGAAAAAACCCAAAAAATAGAACAATAAGTTACTGCATAAAATCGCGGCGTTTTCCGGAAAAACCCTAAAAAACTGTTGAATTTAAAATGCTCATAACTTCACTTTCTGGACTCCGTTTCGGATGATTTTTTTTTTTAATTTGGTGAAATTGTGAGAAGAACTCAGATCTGTAATTTATTTGCACAAATTCGACCTCCAGATGCTACAAAAATAAATAAAAAAATAAAATTGCGCCATCGTCCGCAGAAAAAACCCTGAAAATTTACAGATTTTAAAACTTCAATATCTTGACTTCCCGGACTTCGTTTTGGATGATTTTTTTTTAAATTGGGTGTTTTTAGAAACTCATATCTACAACCTATTTCTAGAATTTTTTCACAGAAATATACTGAAAATTTCTGGAATGTCGCGGCCCTCTTTTTCTTCTCCGAAAAAAAAAACTGTAAAAATAAAAAATATTTTCCCCCAATGTCTACCAAGGAAAGTGCTCTGATACCACTTGTTAAGTACCTATACCACATCTGCAAATATAATTCAATAATACCAAGAATAAACCATAAACCATTCACCATAACATGTACACAAGAAATAGAGAAACCCTTGAGGTAGGGTAACACCATATATTAATCCTTATGGAAGGATAAAACTCCTCAACCAATCCTTGCTTGTACAATCACAATATTTTTCACTATGCTTCATTACATTGTCTACACTTCTTTATATAGCTCTCCCTATCTCCTAGGAACCTTCTAGAGAGCCTTCTCACATTTATTACATCCAACTACCATAGTGGGCCTTTATTAATATAGTGGACCTAGTCCACCTTACATTGAATGACCACATTCTCATATATTAAATGACTTCCACTAATAACACATAACTACATTCCCATTGGGTACCTCCCTAGGTATACTAGATCATAACACTTCTAGCATACTACTTCTGAAATTTCTGCCAAAGTTCTTTCTCAGAATTTCCTCTAACTTTTCTCCTTCAGAAATCTTTGTCTTCAGAACAATTTTTTTTTTCCCAGATAGTTGCGCACTACTTCTTTAAATGATTGGCTAAGTAGTTAGGGTAGTATTTCTGGAATGAACTGGTCCAGGTGAACTTTCTTGAATCGTTCAACTAAAAAATGACTTAAATTTGTTATTAATTAAATATATGCGCATTAGTTGAGGTCTCCATAACGAAAGATCGAATGGTGTTATGATCACCAAAATGTATGAAGAGGTAAAGCTCGCGCTTGTCGCCTAGATAAATGCATGAAAATATAACATATTTGAAACAATGGTTGATTCCTTGGGGAGGTGTTCATCTCCAGTTCTGTTGCGATGATGCAATGCCTCTATCTCTCGAGATTTTTTACAGGTTATGCAAGCCATAATTGGAGAGTGAGTGCAAGTTGTCAACAATTTATCCGATTTCATTTGCAGATGGATCCGGCACTACAATGAATTATTTTCTATTCAAAAAGGTCTATATTGTCAGTCTACCTTGAGGCACCTATCCATCAGTCTCAAGGACATGAAACCATAGCCACCCATTTGGTCATGTTATTGAGAAGATTTTCCTCACTACGTTGAATGTGATTCTACAGTGGACTTCCCCTTGGATCCTTGACGAGAGCTAAGTTCAACAGCCATATTTCCTCATGTTCTCTTTGCGTCCTTATCCTACAAAGCCTCTTCAGTCACTGCGGCCTAGGCTTTACCAAAAGGTTTGAGGTAAGATAGCATGAGAGTAAATAAAAAGTTGAAGAAAACTGTATATCCGAGAAAAACTGCAACCCCAAGCCAGTACCAGTATCTATGTGGAAATATTCTACGTGATTTTAAAATATATACACCTAATGTGTCGTTTCTCAATAAGGATCCATTACTACTCAAGGTTGGCTTGTTCCACTTGTGACCTAATAAATTGTTCACAGAGATGGAATTTTGGGCATACATGAGAGGAGATATCTAGTAACCCATATACACCATCCTTTGATGTCATGTCGAGAAAGAAGAAATATGAGGAGCAAAAATAATAACCAATGCAAAAGAACCAAATGTGTTGGCTACGATGATGCTCGGACCTAATGATGCAATGAATCTAAACAGTGAAGTGGCCATTTGATGGACACAGACTACCATTCGATGTTGGCGAAAGAACCTTCAAACATGAAATGATTGAAATGCCTCGGAGAATTCCTTCACGGATACATATCTATATGGTTGATCTCCCAATTCCCAATATTGTTGTTGATCTTTTTGGAAGTGACTTCCGGCAAGAAATATGCCACACCCTTGCAGTCAAGGCACTTGAAACCCACCGATCCAAATAATTCGATCACATATTTGTGGAGGCCCTGATAAATAATCTAACCCTCTGAAAGCAGGACGATATCATCGAATAGGTCATAAGTTTCTGGGGTCGGTTGAAGCAATGAAATGAAGGTCATCCCGTCCAAGACATGAACACTCTGGCATAAGAATTTCACATTTCGGAATGTTGTTGAGTTTTCCATCTCCATTGATATCTCGTCCATGAACATAGCCTGGGCAGAACCAACCATCATCTCAATTGCAGTTATACACTTCTTCTGACCCCCGGAAATCCCTCTTTGCATCTCCTTTCCCACTAATGTACCCGCACAAATGTCCATCCCTAATATCTTCAGTATGTAATCTGTAACAAAACTCGTTTCTTGCCCCTATAGAGCCATCGCCTTCATAAAAACATCAATATCTGGATCAGGCTTGATGTCAGCTTGTTTTTCTCTTCTCGAAATCTCAACCAACTTGTGTTGCTTACGGTTCCTCCATCTACCATGCATTA
Organism: Picea engelmannii; assembly: GCA_009831015.1. Lineage (NCBI taxonomy): Eukaryota > Viridiplantae > Streptophyta > Pinopsida > Pinales > Pinaceae > Picea > Picea engelmannii. The sequence goes on from ML801345.1 coordinate 373,332, forward strand.
TCATACATGGGAAATCCCCAAGGAAGGGGTTTAGAGATAAGTTTACTTTACATTACAGGAAATTCTAAATAGTCCTCTTTGACTTTGTCACTTCACTTTATTATTTAAATAATTTCTTCTTTGCAAGAACTTTGACTTCTTTGACCTTTGGGGGCTTCAATCCAACATATGAGAGTCCTCCGACTTTGTAAGGCCATAACTTTCAAACCATGAGAAGTTATGTGACATTTCACATACCACCAGAAATGGCATGACATGTATTATCCATCTAGAATAGTATTACATGTAAATATATCAAAACGCATACCATTATACATCAAACAAACTTGGGTCCATTACCCAAGCCTTTGTGCTACCGAAATTCACTACCGGACTTTCTTCAAGTTTTGAAATCAATGATAACCAACCAAATTAATAAACAGTTTCAATATTTTCTCACTTAAAAGAGTAGATCTAAGCTATTTTCGGTACATTTTTCTATAATTTTCATCTAAATCTTAAACTAGAAAGTTGTTTTATTATACATTGTAGATCAAGCTAATTAGTTGTTTTGTTTGTTGTTTTGAGACAGAAAACAGGAACAACTAAAAGAGATTAGTTTAGGCTCATTCAAAGCATCGAAAAGTCTTCAAAAAGTTGCATTTTTGCCAAAGGAAAATTTCAGAAAATTTTGGTCAAATTTTTCAAGTTTTAGTTTAGCCTTTTAGTTTGTTTATTTTCATATTCTAATCACTTTCTTTGTTGGTTTTTAGCAGCTCCATAAAATAGCAAGGGGAAACTTTGGTGAAATTGAGGCAAAAGTAAAGAAATTTGAGCCCAAGTTGGAACCCTTGAAGACTAAGACCCTCAAAAAGTCTTTTATAATAGTTTTATTTAGTTTGATCTATTCTATAAGGGTCCATAAGTTCAAAAAAGAAGAAAAGAGAACTCAGTTCTTGTTGTAATAGGATTAATAAAAGCGAGCCTTTAGAACCCAATTTTTCTTTCCCCATTAGGGGGATTTGTGAGTTGTGTGTTTGTCTTTGCTTTATTTCCTTACAAGTTTCATTGCATGATCTCACAAACACGCATAAGAATAAGGAAATTTAACACACAAAACACTCAAATATTGCATGCACTTAAGCTTAAAAGTAATTTCAATCTTTATGCATGCTTAGTTTAGATTTTACCTTCTGCTATCAACAATAAAATATTACAAGCTTATTTTCATTTTCCAAGTTTCTTGCAAAGTTTCATTTCAGTTTCAAGCAATCTTCAAAGTTTATTTCTTTCCTTGCAAAGTTTCATTTCAGTTTCAAGCAATCTTCAAAGTTTATTTCTTTCCTTGCAAAGTTAAAATAAACCTTTCTCACAAAGTTATTTGTGTGGAGTAGTTTAATTAGGGAAATCACAATAGTTGCTACTTCAATGCACGGGAAAATGCCTAAGGGGAGTGTGTGAAGTCAGACGAAAACTTTGAGATCTAGGTTCTCCCCATGTTGGACATGTAGCACCCTTAGTGAACTTACCGGTGAGGCCCTGGGGCTTCGGTAAGTTCTCCGCAAGTTTCCAAATAAAGAGGTAGCCTCTAAGGAGGCCACACAATCTCTCATTAATCTACCTTTAATTTACCTTAATAAAACACGCAATCAACAACTTCCCACGATACTTTTAAGGCACTAGTACTATGGATTTATCTTTATGTATGTGAGCAATTTATTTCATTCATGTGTGATTGTCCAACGAATTTCATTAATATTGCAGATCTTGTATCCTACTTGATTTATGCATGCTTATGGACAAATGATTTATATGAGTATCTCAAATGATGAATGATAAGTGTTGAATGCCTATGTTTTATTTTGCAATAAACTCCTAGAAGTAGTTATTTTTATTATTTTAGTTTAAACATCCTCAGTATTTTTGTTAGGGACTACCCCCCTTGGCTTCGCTAGGAGTTGGCCTAGACGGAGGAATTAAGGATCAGGTGACAACACCTTGACTCGAGACTTTATCCCAAGGACACACTAAGTGGATTGAAGATTTATTCCATGATAGCCCAAGTGTGTATTATGTGGCATCAGTAACCATTGGACCCCTAATACAACATCATCACCACCCATTTGGATGGAAATCATGGGACTATCCAATAAATACTCCCCCATATTGAGCTTAATACTATGGAACTTACCAGAACATTTTATGGTACCTCCTTATGCAATCATTACTTGAAACTCTTGTGTTGAAAATACAAAGCAATTGATATCTTTTTCTAATTTGTAATTTATGAAGTTATGGGTACTACAAGAATCAATCAACACTGTTACATTTTTTTTTCATGTGGCCTTGTATCTTGAGGGTTTGTGGAGAGTCGATTTTGGCCAATGCATGACAAGATATCGTTGGAGTAGTCTCTTCTAAATATAGATCTTATAATGATCTCAATTCTTGATCTTCTTCCTCTTCACGGTCTATGTAGAATAATTTCTTCTCACCACATTTATGCCCCTTACTATACTTATTTTCACAATTGAAACATAGTCCATTTGCTCTTATTTCATCCATTTGTTGAGGTGTCAACCTTGTCATTTGAGTAAGGTTAGGAGAGAGAACATTGTGCTCTCTATAGTTTTTAGTGTCCACCCTTTTAGTAGTCATTTTCTTTTCCACTTTCCTTGTCATATTGAAAGCTTTCTCTAGGGATTTAGGTTTGAAGAGACACATCACATGTTGAATGTTCTCCTTTAAATTGACCATAAAGAGATCTACATTATCCTCTAGAATTTTCTTTACCCTAATAATAAGCTTTTGGAACTGTTGAATGTTCTTTTTAATTGGAAATTTTTGTCGAAGATTTATCAATTGACTAAAGAATGTATTACTCGTAATATCACCATAATGTGTTATCAATTCCTCCGTAAAAATGGACCAAGAGATAATAGAATCATTTTTTTCTTTCACAAAGCCATTAATACAAAACAAATTGATTATTTTCTAAGCTTGGAACTTGGTGTAGATCAAAGAATTGTTCCATTTGGAATATTCAAGTTATAGTATCTTTACCATCAAAATTCCTCATATTTATCTTCGAAATGTAGTTCCTTGGTGTCACATTGAAACCTCGACGTTGTGGATTTTGGAGTGATGATTGATTCTGAGATTCAATATTTGTGCTCTCTAGTTGTGATAAAATACTCCCCACGTGTGATTTATTATCAACACCATTATTCTCCTTATTTTCATGATTTCCTTGGATCTACATATCCCTTTTAGGGATCCTTTGTAAGAGAATGGTTTCTACGAATTTTTTCATTTTATTCAAGGATTTTTGTATTTATTCCTTATTTTCATCCATCTTCTTTTCCATCTCTTGAATTTTTCTTTGTGGGTTTACCAATTCATCACTTGTTATCGACCTAGAATTCAAACCATTAAATTGGTCCTCCAATTTGAATAGTTTGTTATGTATTTCTTCATGAGTTATAGATGATATTTCTGGAGGCTTAATTGGAGTTCAAATATTTTTTGAATACATGTGGGATAAAAATAACAATACTCCTCTATTTTCTCTTTAACACAAATTTTGAATCACCAAAAACAGATCTTCCAATAAAAAAATTTGTCAATTGTAAGTTATGTACCTTTCAAACCTTAATTTTAGAGATCATCTAGATGGTTGACCTCTGTCCTAATGTATATATGAAATTTCAATCCTTCTGAATCTGAAATTTTTGTATGTAGTACTCTGATATGACTTCTTAAACTCTTAAAAAATTCACAATATGAACCTTCACTGATAAAAATTTATAGCAAAATTACCAAATTGACTTGTTTAAGACTAATTTCAAGATTAGTAAACAGGGACGTCTCCCACAAGATATATCTCATAAATTATAATAACTAAAAATCTATAACTTTTTCCACCTGCAATTTGTTGTCTTCTCAAGATTCTAAAACTTTTAAAGACTGAAACGTTGATCCAGGAGCATCGCTCCACCTCAGCAACGTGCCAGCTAACCAGCACAACAAAGCGCATTCAAGGAGGGGAGAGGCGCCAGCCCTCTCATTTTTCCCTCTCTTTTTTTAAATTTCAAATGTAAAATTAAATGAAAATTAAATTATGAAAGGTTGTAAGAGCCAAGTCGATGCATTTGTATAGGTAGGAGATGATGTTGCCTTTAATGGTTGACAGACTGATGAGATATAGATCTGATTCGGACTAGATGGCCATTGAATATAATTCAATGTAATTAATGAGAGTTAGGTAGCTTGAAGGGAAAGGCTCGAGGAGCCCCTCTTTTGTAAAATATCTTTGTATCTAGATTCATTAGACAGGAAAATTAAGATTAGAATAGATAGGAAGAGTAGAGGAGAAGGAGAGGAGAGAGTCGAGACTATGTTGCAGTCCGAGCTTTTGTACACCTTCTAAACAAACATTCATGTTAATACAAAAGAGAATTTTTTCCTGCACATGGTTTTGTTTATCTTGTGTTTTATGAATTTTATCTGTGTGTATATGAATATATATTGTAGATGCTTGGGATACTTTTCATCTACAGAGATAGATAGAATTCTCTATCTGTGAGTTTGTTAAAAAAAAAATGGGTTCTTTGGGTTGTGCAAGGAGTGCACAACAGAGTATTGGAACTCTATATCTAGCGCAAGGAGTGTGCATCTGAATCTCGAATCAAGTTCAGGAGAGAACATGCTAGGAGGGAACACCAGGATAGTTTACAGACTCAAGGAGATCCTCAGAATTATTGAATACTTTGGAGGGAAGGTTCTGAAAAGGAGGCACATGAAGACATAATTGTTGAAGATTATGTAGAGCTCTGCGATGAGGGAATCGAGCAGGCACAAGTGTGCACAAGGAGAACTCTATTTTTAGATCAGAGAGAAGAAGAGTGTCAAGGAGAAGACACTCACAGAGTTTTTGAATACTCAGGAGGAAGACATGTGTAAGGAGTGTACCAGGACAACACTCAGACGAAGTGTTGAAAGACAGCCATCTAAAGGCCAGTCAAGTGCAAGGAGTGCACGTAGAAACAATCGTTTCAAGTTTGAAATCTCAGAAGAGAGTTGGGTCGCTAGGAGGGCACAAGGGTTCCTTTGGAGGAAGCAAAGGGTAGAATCCATTAGGAAACTGAGTAATTCAAAAATCTCAGAAGGAATAGCATTTTCAAGAGCGTAAGAGAGATCCAAAGTAGTCATGCTCGCAGAAGAAAGATCAAAGGCCACAGCCTTTGAAACTTAGAAATTTTCCCAAATTCGGGAGAAATTAAAAGCTCAGGAGGAGGAGCAACAGTTGTCGTCATATCAACTGCAAGGAGGAGATATGGACCATTGGAATTCACGTCCAGACACCCAGAAGAGCAAGCAGGAGGAGAACAGATCTCAGTTGTTAGATTTGAGAGTGTAGACCAACAGTCATTGGATCCAGAGGTAAGTGCACGAGCCTTAAGTCCTTTTAAAGTGCATAGGAGAGAGGACTCATGAAGTCCCAAAGTTATGAAGCAGTCAGGACCATCCATCACCAAGTTTGACAGGTGGAAGCAGATCCAAGAGTATGAGAATTCAGACTTCAGAATATTTGCAAGGAGAATAGTTCAAAATTCATGAAGTGTGAAGTGCAGAGTGATTTTGGACCACCAGATCCAGAAGAGCACGTGGAAGAGATCCATACACTACGGGAAAAGGAGAAAGAATGCAGGAGAGCATTGACTTTACGAAGTCAGAAGCCGCGAAGATATCCTAGTCAAGGCAGGGATGTGGCAACAAATAAACGTGTTCGTGAATTCGTAATTCGAAGAAATCGCACCAAGCAATTTACATGAAGTCGCGAAGCACCCAGTATATTAAGACTTGGCTCATAACCTGAGGTCACATATTAAGAGAGCATGGACTATATATATGGTCCTAGAGAATTCGTCGATTCAGAGATCGGATAAAAGGGAGAAAGCATCTCACAAAATCTCTGAATCTCAAAGTCACGAAGAGACATGGACGATGGTCATAGTCTGTGGTCACATGCAAGGAATGGGACTAGCATAGAGAGCTAGCGTACATTGGTGTTAAGATTTGAACAACGCCGAGGAGAGGGCCCATGGGTGCCATACAACCTGTGCATTTGGAGAAAAGGGGGGCTATATAACTTGTTTGGGGTTCCAGCAGGGGGCCTGAAGAGATAATCCAGCTCATTTATTGAAGATCCTTGACCAAGAGGTCGCAGAACCCCCAAGAGGGGAGGGGGGTTGCGTCAAAGTGGTATCAGAGCGCAGTTTTCGTCTGTAGATTCCAGGCGAAGGAGAAGTTGAAGATGCTCTTAGTTGCAAAGTGAACAACAAACTTTCTAGGAGAGAAGGTAGAAGGTGAAAATGGCTATTGAAGGCCATGGATGTGGTTAGGGAGAAATCCACCAACAAAAAATCAAAGCAGAGATGGATCGGGAGCTCAAGGAGATAAGAGAAAAAATGGAGAGGCTGACATTGAAAATGCAGCAGGAGGAAAAGGTATGCTAGACATATGAATGGCCTTTGAAGAGGAAAGCTAAATGGCATGTTCAAAAGTTGCTAACCAGAAAACAACAACAAGTGTTGAGGAGTTGGCTGAGGGAAGTTGAAAACCTCAGTGACACAGAAGAGGAGGAGGTTTTCATTTGCGAACCAGAAGTAGGAGAAAACCTCAATGATGAGGAGAAGAGATCAAGCAGAGATATCGTAGACTGCCAGGAGGGTAGAAAAGAGATCCCAGATTTCCAGGTGAGCAAGGGAGATGAACTCAGAGGTGAGTTCAGATCAGAAAGGAGTGTTGACAGAAGAGGATCAGAGGAGGGTTATGATCATTGGGGGAATTGAGGTATTCCTACCACATATCTCAGTTAAGGCCATGGCATGTGTTGCAGATGCAGAAGCATAGGATAGATAGCTAGTGGTGATTATCATAAAGGAGGCAAGGGAGCAGATGTTGAATTCTTCCCCAACAAAAGAAGAGGAGCACAAAGTTGAGATTCTCACTCAATGGGAGATGGAATTGAACATGTTGGAGGATTGGTTGGACAATCCAAAACCAGAAGATGGCTGCCATGAAATATTCATTCCAGGGGAGACATGTCAGCATGAGGAGCAGCTGGAGCTGAACCAACACAAGGAGAACTGGCAGAAGTAAATATGTTAGAGGAAGAAGTTGAGCAGCAGCTCAGTGATGAGACTGCAGAAATGGAATCTCCAGCAGAGTGGAAATCTAAGGCCACAAAAGATGAAGGCATCAAGGGAGATTAAGTTGATATACCCATTGACAAGGAGGATATCTAGTAGAGCATTCTACATGGAAGAAGAATCCAACCAGCAGAACAGTTGGAAGAGGTGAGTGAGGATATAAGAGAGTTGATGTTGAAGTCAGCACAGGAAACTATCCGCGGGAGGAAGCTGAGCAGAAGGGATCCTGCAAGAGCAGCAGGGAAGTAGCAACAGCAGCAAAGCAGGGGAGTAGGAGGACAACTCCAAAGGAGAGTTTGGGATCCAGGGGGATTTCAACACTAGGACAGAGGAGATCATGAGCGGGAGCTCATGAGTGGGAGCTCATGACTTTCCCAGCAATGGAGTATGATGCAGGAGCATCGCTCCATCTCAGCAATGTGCCATCTAGCTAGCACATCAAAGCACATTCAAGGAGGGAGAGGCGCCAGTCCTCTCATTTTTCCTTCTTTTTTTTAAATTTCAAATCCAAATTAAATGTTGAAAGGTTGTAAGAGCCAAGTCGATGCCTTTTTACAGGCAGGAGATGATGTCGCCTTTAATGGATGAGAGGCTGATGAGATCTAGATTTGATTCGAACTAGATGGCCATTGAATGTAATTCAATGTAATTCAATGTAATTCAATGTAATTAATGAGAGTTAGGTAGCTTGGAGGGTAAGGATCGAGAATCCCCTCTTTTGTAAAAGATATTTGTATCTAGATTCATTAGAGAGGAAAATTAAGAGTACAACAGATAGGAAGAGTAGAGGAGAAGGAGAAGAGAGAGTCGAGACTCTATTGCAGTCCGAGCTTTTGTACACCTTGTAAACAAACATTCATGTTAATACAAAAGACCAGCTTTTCCTGCACATGGTTTTGTTTATCTTGTGTTTTATGAATGTTATCTGTGTGTATATGAATATATACTATAGATGCTTGGGATAGTTTTCATCTGCAGGGATAGATAGAATTCTCTATCTGTGAGTTTGTTAAATTGTTTATGGGTTCTTTAGGCTATGAAAGGAGTGCACAACATAGTATTGGAACTCTGTAGCCAGCGCAAGGAGTGTGCATCTTAATCTCGAATCGATTTCAGGAGAGAACTTCCCAGGAAGGCACACCATGATAGTTTACAGACTCAAGGAGATCATCGGAGTTATTGAATACTCTGGAGGGAAGGTTGTGCAAAGGAGGCACGGGACGACATAATTGCTGAAGATTTTGTAAAGATCTGTCAGGAGGGCATCGAGCAGGTGCAAGTGTGCAAAAGGAGAACTATGTTTTGAGATCAAAGAGAAGAGGAGTGTCAAGGAGAAGACAATCACATAGTTTATGAATACTCAGGAGAAAGACCTGTGCAAGGAGTGTACCAGGATAACACTCAGACGAAGTGTTGAAAGATAGCCATCTGAAGGCCAATCAAGTGCAAGGAGTGCACATCGAAACAATCGTTTCAGGTTCAAAAGCTCAGAAGAGTGTTGGGTCGCCAGGAGGGTGCAAGGGTTCCTTTGGAGGAAGCAAAGGGAAGAATCCCTTAGGAAACTGATTAATTCAAAAATCTCAAAAGGAATAGCATTTTCAAGAGCATAAGCGAGATTCAAAGTAGTCGGGCTCCCAGAAGAAAGATCAAAGGTCGTAGCCTTTGACACTTAGAAATTTTCCCAAATTCGAGAGAAATTAAAAGCTCGGGAGGAGGAGCAAAAGATGCCATCGGATCAGTTGCAAGGAGGAGATCTGGACCGTTGGAATTCACGTCCAGACACCCAAAAGAGCACGCAGGAGGAGAACAGATCTCAATCGTTAGATCTGAGCACGTGTACCAACATTCGTTGGATCCAGAGGTAAGTGCACGAGCCTTAAGTCCTTTAAAAGTGAATAGGAGAGCGGACTCATGAAGTCCCAAAGTTCTGAAGCAATCGGGATCGTCCATCATCAAGGTTGACAGGTGGAAGTAGATCCGAGAGTTCGAGGATTCGAACTTCGGAATATTTGCAAGGAGAATAGTTCAAACTGCACGAAGTGCGAAGTGCGGAGTGATTCTGGACCGTCAGATCCAGAAGAGCACGTGGCAGAGATCCATACACTCTGGGAAAAGGAGAAAGAACGTAGGAGAGCGCTGACTTTACGAAGTCAAAATATGTGTAGAGATCCTAGTCGTTGGTTGGAAGGCGGGGATGTGGCAATAGATAAATGTGTTCCTTAATTCGTGATTCATAGAAATCACACCAAGAAATTTACGCGAAGCACGAAATCGTGAAGCACCCAAGATATTAAGCCCCAAGTCATAGCCTGAGGTCACATATAAGGAGAGCATGGACCGTAGATCTGGTCCTAGAGAATTCATCGATTCAGAGATCAGATAAAAGGGAGCAAGCAGCTCGCAAAAGCTCTGAAGCATGGAATTGTGAAGGGAGTTGGCCCACGGTCGTAGTCTGTGGTCACATGCAAGGAAGGGGACTAGCATAGAGAGCTAGCATCCATTGGCGTTAAGATTTGAATAGCACCGAGGAGAGGGCCCGCGAGTATCATACAACCTGCGCATTTGGAGAAAAGGAGACCTATGTAACTTGTTTGGGGTTTTAGTAGGGGGTCCGAAGAGCTAATCCGGCTCAGTTATTGAAGATTCTTGACCAAGAGATCGTAGAACCCCCAGGAGGGGAGGGGGGTTGCGTCAAACTTTACCTAAAAATTTGTATAGTGAAAATAAAAAGATAACTCGTTTCAGACTAATTTCAAGACTACTCACAAACCCTAACTTCCACAGAAGATATCTCTAAAAATACAATGAACCAAAACCTAAAATTTGGACCAGATGTAATTCGTTGTCTCCTCTGTCTTAAAATTTCGTTGTTTGAATCATTCTAGAAAAAAAGAGTTATAGCGAAAATGCCACGATGTCTTGGTTAAAGGAGAGAAACCCTAGGATCATATGCTCTGATTCAAATGTTATGAACCAATGCCTTGAAAATGATAAAAATTCAATGAATATCAATCCACTTCGAGGGGGAAATCTCATTTTACAATATATTTAATGTACCAAATGAGATAATATGATCCTAAGACTAGGTTTCCTTGGTATAGTGTGTATATATATATATATATATATATGAGACAAAGAGTACAATTATAATGAAAGGGTACGATGAAGGGTTCTAGCCTACATACAAATATAACACTAGAAATGTAATAATTAAATATATAAAGCTTAATAAATGGTTTTATACTTAACATGGGGCTTTTTCTAGGGATTAACTTTCTCTCTCTCTCTCTCTCTCTCTCTCTCTCTCTCTCTCTCGTCATTAGTCTACATGTCTTCCCTTTCTCCACTTTGTCCCTACTTCAATCCACTCTCCCTCTAATAATCAATGTGCATGACCTCCATTTAATCCACTTTGTTGACATCGAGGGACTAGAGAGCATCCAATATCAACATTTTCAACCACTCGCGGGGCTAAGCGAGAAGAGATGGGAATTTTACCCTATGCTTTAAGCCCAGGACAAAAAAGTGCATTGAACTCTAGGCCAATTTTTCATTAACCTATAGTCCAAACATGAATTCATTTTCCTTGTAATTTAACTTTTTAACAATATTTAATTTTTATTTAATTTATGATCTTTATGCTATTTACAATTTAATACTTTATACATTTAAAGTAATCGAAATTAAAACTAATAAAAGAAATACAAATAAATCAAAAATGGAAAAGCAATGCTTTTGTTTAATTTTAACAAAAAAACAAATAACTAGAAACTAGTGCAAGTTAAGAAATTGTATTAGTTTTAAAGTAATTTAATTACATAAAATTTTATTACTTAACATTAGTTGCATAACATTTTTTTAATGATATAACATTTTTAAGTTTTAGTTTTAAATTAAGATGTAATTAAATAACAATAAAATTAAAATAGTAAAATAAACAAAAGCTTATGCACACTAATCAACTAGTGAATAAAACTTTATAAACGTGTTTTGTTTGTTTTTTTATGTGAATGAATAAAAGATGAAAAAAACTAAGAACTTTAAAGAAAAAAATCAAAAAAATATCCCAAAGTGAAAAAAAAAAAACTGATTTTCATAAATCATAAATCTTCAAAATCTGCAAACTTGGCCCTAGTCTGCGTAGACTAGGGCCAAGTATATGTTCATTAGTTGAGGTCTCCATAACGAAAGATCGATCGAATGGTGTTATGATTGCCAAACTGTACGAAGAGGTAAAGCCCGCGCGCCCGGATAAACACATGAAAATCTAACATATTTGAAACAACGGTCGATTCCTTGGGGAGGTGCTCGTCTCTGGTTCTGCTGCGATGATGCAATGCCTCCATCTCTCGGGATTTTTTACAGGTTATGCAAGCCAGAATTTGAGAGTGAGTGCAAGTTCTCAGCAATTTATTCGATTTCATTTGCAGACGGATCTGGCACCGCAATGAATCCATGTCTATTCGAAAAGGTCTATATTGACAGTCTACCTTGAGGCGCCTTTCCATCAGTCTCAAGAACATGGAACCGTAGCCTCCCATTTGGTCATGTTATTGAGAAGCTTTTCCTCGCTGCGTCGGATGTGATTCTACAGTGGACTTCCCCTTGGATCCTTCATAAAAACATCAATATCTGGATCAAGTTTGATGTCAGCTTGTTTTTCTCTTCTCGAAAGCTCAACCAACTTGTCTCGCTTACGCTTCCTCCATCTACCATGCATTATCGTACATGGGAAAACCCCAAGGAAGGGGTTTAGAGATGACACACAAGCACATTGTTTCCGGGCTGTCACAGTTGGTAGGGATCCATGAATCATCGGATTTCTAGGCCATGCAAAGTTGAATTTGATAATAGAACTACAGCTTCTGGTCAAGAAGCAGTTGGTTTTGATGCTAGTATAAACAGTCGGTTGCTAACTCCCATACCACCGCGCTCTATCAATATTCTCAGAAGCTTCTTCAAGATTTAGATAGAATATGCTTACTGCCTCTTAATCCTATCATAGAAAAGGCTCTGCAGTTTGCTGTGGATTTCCAGAAGTCTCAAACTAATCTTGTGTCTCGGTGGCAGCTTCAGCTACTACTCGTGCAAGATGGACAGCTCTTTGGTCGGGATCTTCTTTTTGTAGAGCTATGAAAATGCCCCAACTAGCAAATAACTGAGACTATGAAAGAAATGATGCAATAATAGATCTTGGACGGCTTATTCTCAATTTGTTGAGAATTCTTTGCACCAACATTGCATATCAATATAGTAAACTTGGTAAAAGCTTGCAGGAATGGGATGCCCTTTTGCAACAAGTCATTTAATTCACTTCAAATCACTTGGTGCCTCTCACATAAGGTATTTAATCCATTTTTTTTAATAGAGTAAAGATCCTTTAATTTAATAATAATAAAGGTTTCATGTGAAAAAGGTATGGAGGATATGACACATTTTCTTTTGGAATGGTATAGGATAAAGTTTATGAAATAATGCTATAAATGAAGGGAAAGGTATGCGAAAAATCTTTGCAGAGTGAATCATGTAGAACTAAGGAAATAGTATATTCGGTGAAATAATATGGTCTTTGACATGTGTGTCATTGGCGAAATAAGACGGCGTGAATAATGCAAAGAGTGAGTAACAGGCTCTTCTTAGTAGTAAGTCAAGCGTCACACTAAATTCACTTACGAACAATGCGCCAATATTTAACGAGAAAAAGTGAAACTTTGCGCAAGTAGTGTGACTGGAGAGGGAGCCTGGCAACGCTTTGTTGGCTAAGTCTTGTTAACAAAAAACGTTGTCAACACACTTCACCCAAGGCGCATCTCTCTCTATTTCATGCATACTTCAACTATGAGAAACTCCTAATTAAACTAGTGCACCATTCATGTCCCTCCCGGGATCTCCTTCACTTAAATTGTGTGCATCGATTCTTCATTTCCTGATGTAATGTCCCTAATCTGAATCCTTTGTAATTGTACATATAGGCTAGTGAGCCATTGGTACTAATTGTAAATGTAAATGTACATATAGGTTGGTGATTTGTTGGTACCAAGTTGTAGTTTTTCGCGCACTTGAATAGTGTACAAAGAATTGTTATCAAAGAAAGGGTGCGCACATTTCATAAGTGATGTGTGCACATGGGTAAGTGTGTGTGGTTGCACATCAAAGGAAGGGTGCGCACTTGACTAAGTACACCGGGATTACTTGGAATTGTGCATGATACCAAGTTATATATATATATATATGTGTGTGTGTGTGTGTGTGTGTGTGTGTGTGTGTGTGTATTGAGGCCGGAGAGCCTGTGTGATTGTGAGGTTGTTGAGTCGGGACGCAAATAGGTCAGCGCGCTTATCCTTATAAAGTGTAATCATATTCAAGTATTAATATTATCACATCATTGCACGCAAATAGATTAGACGAAAAGAAACGGGGGATAACACCACCAAAAAAAGGGAAAAGGGAGGGGACTTAAGTCCTAAGGAATATTTTATTAATATTTCCAGAAAAGTGTAATTGATGGATAATTTTTTATCCTGAATTCTCGAGGGTAGGGAACGAGTCACCAAGTGGCCAAAGCTACTTCTGAAAGTGACAAGTGTCAAGTTTAAAGAATGCAATATATATTCTTGGTCTTGGTGTATTTTAGGGGGAGAACTAATTATGAATTCTTTTCGTAGGCAGAAGGGGTTGGACGAGGTGGAAAATGAAACTATTACCTTATCTACAAAGAAGAGCTTGTAAGGGGTTCTGTATTGTAATCATATTTTTTGGTTTTCAAAGAGGCGGGTTGTTAGGCTCGTGAGAAGTCTCTCTAGGTGAGAGATTTGTTGTTGAAGAGGCGGGTTGCTAGGCCTGTGAGCATTCTCTCCAGGTGAGAGTTTTGTTGGGAATTATTCCCTAGAGAGTTGGGCATTAGTCGTAGGGCTTAGAGACTTCCAGTCCGACCTATTTTTGTTAACCTTGGAAGGGAAGTGGGGCATCCGAGGGACTATTGAGCAGAGAAGGGGCACACTTCCTTAGGTGTCCCAGGTGCGTGGAGAATGAGAGACTATAGACTAGTTGCAGCAGTGGCGCCTTGGATAGAGCAATTATGTTTAGTATCATACCTTAGCATGTCACTAGGAACCCTTTTTCTCTGGTGAAGTTAATCCCCAGCTCGGGGGTGACCTGTTGCTGAAAGAATATGAGCAACAGAGTCTATGGATGGGAGGAACGTCTGAGTTTTGCACACAGTTGGTGACTTTTCATAAAAGATAAGTGTCTTTAGTGTTTTTCTCATTTATTGTGTGTTTTACTGTGTGTTTATTTATCTGTGTTTAATATGGGTTTAATTCTTATACGTTGTTGCATATAAGTAATTGTTGTTATTATGTATTATGTTACTTGCACATGTAAGTGTGGTGTTGATAGATAATAATTATAGTTGTGCTTGAGTATGACAAATGTTGATAGTCTTGCATGTTAAATTAACCTTATGATAATGGTCTTGAGTCTCAGAGGTGAGGTTGGAATGGTCGTGCACGCAAAGAATACTCTGTTTGCACCAGAAGTTGGATTTACTTGTGCACACAAGGGAGCAATATGTGTGCACAAGGAGGACATAATTGGTTTGTGACTCCAGAATGGTTGCGCGCACAAGACTATTGTGTGTTCAATATGCTTGTGTGCAGTTGATTTTTGTTACTTCTGTTGTTATAAGTTGTGGGACATCACTCAACTTGAGGTTGAGCGCATTACTTCAAGTGATATTGGGCAGACTAATGTTTAGAATAGAATCTACGCAGTGTATTTTGGAAAAGTATTGTTCAGTAATAAGTTGAATGATGCTACAATTTGGTAACGGGGATGCTACATACAAGTTTCACAGAGAAAGTTGAGATTGGGTGACGTGGCCCAACCTAGGTGGTTGGGGACGTTACATTGTGTTATCAGAGCTATGGTTTCAACACTGAGCCTACATGGGTCGAGCTACGGTTTTAATAGTAACCTGCATGGGACGAGTTTCTATTTTAAGGAAAAAAATTTGATTGATAAGTGGTCGAGTTTGGAATTATAGCACAGCCATGGTGTGCCTAAGATAAGAATGTGCTAAATTTTGGACATTGCAAGATGCAACACTGGAACTGCGCAGTAAACAATGGTGCATAAGTGTGCGCACTAAAGATTGGGGCTACGCATAGTAAAATTTGTGGTGCATGCACAATACTAACACACGGTGTACATGTTAAATATTGACATCACGCATTGGTGTTTGTTGAATGTCAATGTGCACATGGGCTTCAAAAGGAAGGATTATGATAGATGGTGCATAGTTTTCATGAAGTTGTCTCATGAATTCGTCTAACAAATAATTTTTCCTGCACATTTTGCATAATTATCAACGATTAGAGAAAGACAGAATTAGTGCAGAAAGTCAAGAAATATGGAAGATGTGTAAAGAGATTTTATCCATCATGATGAATTCGGAGATATGTATGTCGGTTTGGGTGTTGATAGTAGAGAATCCAAGTAAGAGTGCATTAACTTGGTAGAAACCATTAAGGGAATGCAAAAATATGTCTAATCCTATAAAGTTGATAATGAAAGGATTATGACAGCCAAGGAGTAGCAAGATGACTTCAATATTTGATGTAAATCTTGGACAGAATAGAAAAGAAAATGGATAAGGAGACAAAGTCGAGAAGGTCAAGAATTCATAGGCTCATGATGATAAAAGAAGAGAAGCAAGAAGTGTTGATAGGCATCATCCTCACTCACCAAAGCACTCATTTAGGAAAGCACATAGTAGCTCAATTCCATCTTCTGTCAAAAAGCACAAGAGAAGGACTCAGGTGGACAAGCTACAGGGAGAAATGAATAATATCAAGCCTCTTACCTTTGACAGTGAGCAAAAGAAGAATGAAGATGCAGAGACTTGGTTTTCGAGTATGAGGAAGTACTTCTAGCTGCATAACTATTCTGCGCAAGAAAAATGAGAATTGTCATCTATCATCTAAAAGGAAAGGCATCAATGTGGTAGAATCAGTTTGTGCAAGTGCAACACATTGATGAGAAGAAGGTTACTTGGAGGGAGTTCCATGGGTATTTTCAAAGGAAATACTTAACCAAGTGATACTATGACAAGAAAATGAAAGAGTTCTTTGAACTCAAGATTGGGAGTATGACGATAGATGAGTATGAAAAACTATTCTTAAAGCTGCTAAAATATGTCGCATTCATCAAGGATGAGCAAGTTAAAATTCAGAGGTACCTGAGTGGGATTCCATCATTTATCAATTACAAGATACAGTATGATGACCCTAAGACATTGGAGGAAATCATAAGGTGCACTAAGTGTCTTTATGATCAGTAAAGGGGAAGACTGACTTTCCAAAAGGCTTGAAAAGACAAGATGAAAAGCAAGGTGGAACAGAGGAAGAAGGGGCTAAGCCACCGTTTTTCAGAAATACTACGCAAGGATAGCCAACTCTCAAGGAGACCAAAATGACGGAGACAGTGGGGAAAATCCATGGCAACAATCTATTCAATGTTGGAGTTGTGGTGGACATCTTATGCACAAAGATTTCCCTCAAAGATGTGATAAAGCGAGGACTTCATACAGTATACAGCAAGCTATGACAGTTGAAGACATGGGCATAAATATACCAAGGATTTACGTAGCCTTGGATAACAAGCAAGTTGAGTTTCATTCGCACATGATTGAACTAGAAGGTAATATTAATGATCAACCCATTGCTATTTTAATTGATTTAGGAGCTAGTCATAGTTATCTAGATCCTAAGATGGTGGAAAGATTCCATTTTCTGAAAAGCAAGATTTTAAAACCTTGGTTGGTGCAGTTATCTATAGAAGCAAAAAGTAAAATTAATGAGATGGTTAAGACATGTCCTATGGAAATGAATGCACTGAGCACAAATGTTGATTCGAATATTATACCTTTGGGCTCGTACAATTGTCTCATTGGTATGGACTAGTTGGACCAGTATCATGATGTCCTGGACGGTTACAGTAAGGAATTTACTTGTTTGGATGAGAAAGGCAACTTAAGAATAGTTCAAGGAATTCTAAGACTTGTAGCTATTAGAGAAGTTTCAGCCTTGCAATTGAAGAAAATATATAGGAAAGGATGTCAATTATTTGCAACGCACATAGAAGAGGCACCTAAAGATAAAGGTCAAATGTTGACGATTGTGCAATACTAAAAGAGTTTGAGGATGTCTTTAAAGAGATATTGGGGTTTCCACTGAAAAGAAATGTCGATTTCTCTATAAATCTGATGTCTGGAGCAGCACCTATATCCAAGACTCCTTATAGGATGAGTACGTCATAATTGAAGGAGTTGTAGATCAAACTTGAAGAGCTTCTAAAGAAGGGGTATATACTCCCAAGTGTGTCATTTTGGGGTGCCCCAGTATTGTTTGTGAAGAAGAAGGATGGTAGGTTGAGACTTCGTATCGACTTCAAGCAGTTGAACAAAGTAACAGTAAAGAACAAGTATCATTTTCCAATGATAGATGACCTCTTTGATCAATTGTGGGGTGTGCAGATATTTTCAAAGATTGATCTCAAATATGGATATCACCAAGTGAAAATTAAAGAAGAAGACATCAGCAAGACTTCCTTCATAAAGAGGTACGAACATTACAAGTTCACAGTGGTATCATTTGGGTTGTCAAATGCACCAGTTGTCTTCATGTGTTTGATGAATGGAGTTTTGAGAGAATACTTAGATAAGTTTTTCATTGTATTTATGGATGACATATTTATTTACTTAAAGTCTGAAGAAGAGCACGAGAAGCACTTGAGGATGGTACTGCAGGTATTGAGGGAGCATCAACTTTATGCAATGTTGAGAAAGTGCTCATTTTATCAGCGACAAATTCATTATTTGGGTCATATCATTTCCAAGGAAGGAATAGTTGTGAATCTGGAAAAGCTAAAAACCATTGAGGAATGGCCCACACCAAGAAGTGTGGCAGAGGTGAGGTCCTTTATGGAACTTGTAGGTTATTACAGAAGGTTTATTGAAGGATTCTCAAAAATTCTGCATCCAATTACATCCTTGAAAAAGAAATGTGTGTGATTTGAATGGACTCTGGGTTGTGTAAGGAGTTTTCAGCACTTGAAGAGATTGTTGACAAGTGCACCAATTTTGAGAATTGATGATTCAGATGAATACTTTGTGGTGTGCACAGATGCTTGTAAGGAATGGCTCGGTTAAGTCCTTAGTTAGAATGGGCATGTGGTGTGCTAAAAATCAAGAAAGTTAAAAGAGCACGAAAGGCTCTATGCTACTCATGACTTAGAATTGGCAGCCATAGTGCATGCTCTAAAGATGTGGTAGCACTATCTTATGGGTAAAATATTTGAACTAAGAACAGACCATAGTGGACTGAAGTATTTGTTTGGACAACCAAGTTTAAATGTCAAACAAAGTAGGTGGTTAGAATTCCTCAGTTAGTATGAATTTGACATAAATCATATCAGAGGAAAAGAAAACAAAGTGGTTGACGCACTCAGCAGGAGGGTGCATGAGATGCATGTTACAGCCATTAGCATGTACAAATTGGATTTGAGAGACGGAATTTTAGAAGTTGTCAAATCATATCAGTGCTATGAGGACATAAAGGCGACTTTACAACTGCAGCAGTGGCACCTTGGACGGAGAGAAATTCTGTTGAGTATTATACCTTAGCCTATCACTAGGAACCATTTTTCCCTAGTGGAGTTAAGCCCCATCTCGAGGGTGATCTTTTGCCGAAAGCTTATGAGCAACAAGGTCTATGACTGGGAGGAATGTCAGAGTTCTTCGCACAGTTGGTGACTTTTCATAAAACATAAGTGTCTTTATATGCTTCTCCCATTTACTATGTGATTTACTGTGTGTTTATTTATCTGTGTTTAATATGGGTTTAAATCTTGTATGTTGTTGCATATAAGTAATTGTTGTTATTATGTATTATGCTACTTGCACATGTAAGTGTGGTGCAAATAGACAGTAATTATAGTTTTGTTTGAATATGACAAATGTTGATAGTATTGCCTATTAAGTTAACCTTATGATAATGATCATGAGTCTCCGAGGTGAGGTTGGAATGGGCTTGTGCACAGAGAATACTATGTGCACCAAAAGATGGATTTAATGGTGCACACAGGGGAGCAGTCTACACGCACAATGACAGAATTGGTGTGTGACACCAGAATGGTTGTGCACACAAGAGTGTTGTGTGTTCAGTATGCTTGTGCACATTTGATTTGTGTTACTTCTATTGTTATAAGTTTTCTGGCATGAATCAACTTGAGGTTGAGCGTGTTACTTCAAGTGATACTTCGCAGACTAGTGTTTAGAGTAGAATCTGCACAATGTATTTTGGAATAGTATTGTTGTAGTAAGTTGAATGATGTTTTAGTTTGGTAACGGAGATGATCCATATGGATATCGGTGGCTACCCACCTTTTCCAACTGGCTCAAAACATCTTTGTAGCAATTTTGGCAATTTACTATTTTTAGCAGGTTTTAACTTCTGGGGCCATTTTGAGGGCCTAAATGAAGGTTTTTCGATATAGAGGTTCTCAATGATATTTGAAGAAATTATTAAACCCCAAAAATGAATCTCCTTGATGATACCTTTCCAACGAGCTATTATACGCCTAAAACGGAGATCGTATGCAAAAGTTATGACCCTGGGAAGTTGATGTACTAACTTACCCAAATGGGGCCCACATGACTTTTGGTGTTTCATCTCCTAGGGTTAGGTTTTTGGATGTCTATGGTTTTTGGCATTTCTATTTATTGTAAAAAGGCCTTCAGAGCCTCATTGTAATCATCTTCTTTTGAATGCGAGTAGCCGTCACATCTCTTCTCGGAGATAAGCTGCCACCATTCTAGCGAGTCTTTCACTCTGTATTTTTACAGTCTCTGTACATTTCTTTGATTAATAGAAATTGTGTATTACTGTATATATGTGTTTATAGTTGCATCTCTGATACATTTATGTTATATTATTGAATATCTACAATATCACTGTGCATTTATTTATTATATCTCCGCTCTCATTTCGTGCCGAAAATAATCTGGATCAAGAGATGCTACAGATGTGTTTCAGAGCGAAAGTTGAGATTGGATGACATGGCCCATCCTAGGTGGTTGGGGACGTTACAGTTGAAAACTCAACCACTCTTCAATTGAACTCAATGCGCTTGGATACTTCTCTTTGGTCTTCTTCGGATCCTCAGGGGTTACACTCACTTTGATTGAGGAGCATCATTACTCCTATCCATATGGAATTAGCACATGAGGACACCACTCTATATCATTGAAGCACATGGCCACATCATCTTCCTTCACTCTCTAATGCACATGGCTAGAGGAGTCTTTGCATGAGAGATGCGCCCTCATTTTTCAATATAAGTAGGGTCTCTTCATTGTTTTAGGGTTGGATCTTCTTCAGCAGCAACATAATCTTCTCATATTTCTCTCCTTTTGCTCTTCTAGATTCTCATCTCTTGTGCAAGGAATATCACTATATCATTTTTCTATCTATCTCCTTGGCACAACTTGTTGATGATTGCAACATCGTGAGACATCCTCCAGGATAAGTTCTCCTTTGTGACTGAGTTGAGTCGACCTGAGAGGGACATCAGTGTTGGGCATACCCACATGATGGGGCATCGTTCTCCTCTGTGTGAAATTTGAGTCATCACCTAGTGGTTGGGGAATCGTTCTCCTATAGAGAGTTGAGTCACCCCCTAGTGGTTGGGTGTGTCCATGTGATGGGTGTATCGTTCTCCTCTATGTGAGAGATGAGACAATGTGGTACTCCAGATGATTCTATTGATTATGACGTCCTTGTGGCTAAGAACAAGTGGACGTGTCCCTAGTGGTTGAGCACTAGTGGACATGTGGATCCCTTTCTATATTGTCTAACTGTAATATTTGGTTGTAACCCTAATTGTGATGTAAAGGGTACAAGTCGACCTATAATGTTTCCAAGCCAATATGCAAGGAACATCACGATTTTGGGTGTCTTTTAAAACTTTATTGGTTGTAGTATTTCTTCAAACACTTTGCTTACCATGAATATTTAGGTTGCACTTAGGGTTTACTGATGTGTTATATATGTGTATGCAGCAACAGACAAGAAGATAAGAAATCAACATACCTCAACCATATGCAAGATGATAGACAAGCCAAAACACTGCAGATCTGATCTTTATTTCATAACAATAAGCAAGAACCTGATACAATGAGATGCCAATATGGAATGCACATCAAATGGATCCAATAAAGACAATAGAATATAGGAGCTGCTACAAAATTCTCCAATAGAAGATTCCACAAGCCTCCCAAGGCCAAATACTCATTGAAGACTAATTCCAGAGTAGATATGGACCATAATAAATGATAAACCCTCAAGCTAGAAGATGCCACGCCCTGCTGGAATTATGAAGCTCCTCAATAATTCATCCCAACTGAAGGAAGCCTCCAAATGAATCCAAAATGAGTGGAATAGTAGATCGAGTCACTGCAAGAACAACCCAGGTGCTCCAATATCCAAGATCCCTCTCAAACCCTATGGATCTGAATCTCCTCCAAGGAATGGTGCGCCCCCCTAGATGCCTGAAACCCTATATAATTCGGCCTCTCTCCTAGAGACCTCCAACAGCTCCACCAATCCACTAGAATGATAGATCGAGGCACGACAATGAAAACCCAAGTGCTCAACTAGGCAAAATACTTGCTAGACCCTTACATCTAGCCACCCTCCATAGAATGATGTGCCCTCCTCTTAGGGAAATCATCCCTCTTCAATGAAAATCAATCCACCATAAGAATACCTATGAAAACATCCAATAATGGCGCTATGGTACCTGCAAGGAAAACCCAATACCTGGAATTCCCAAAAGCTCTTCTCTTCAGCTAGAACTAATCCTCCCTCAATGGATGGTGCGCCCCTCTTGTTGGAAACCCACAACTGGTGCGCCCTCTCTCTTTCTGCACCTGTAACTAATGTAGAATCCTCCTGCAACTGAGTAGATTTGAAACTAGAATGGTGTGGGAGAGTATTGCATCTCCGAGACAATTCTTGGGACAAGCTAGGTGGAATCTTTCACCATTGAATCGTCCTCTAGGGGTTGTTAAGTCAAAACCCTCAAAACCCCCAAGAGATGGGCCCTCTAGCTAGAAGCCAGATATCCAAATGATAGACATACATGAATGCATGAATAGAGGCCCTTGTCTTTCCTTTATAACTCTTTCTCACCTTCTTCCTCCAAAGTGACTTTCATTTTATTAATATTTAATTAATTAATTAATCTTTTTACCTCTGAAAAGCGCCTTATCTCTCCTTGTGGCTTCCCTGGCCACTGAAAGTCACTTCTCACCATCTCATCCTGTATTGTTTCTCCTCTCGATTCCAATGAGCTATTACACTAAGAGGTTCCTCCAAGTAATGTGCCCAAAATGACCTCTTCAGTGAATTTAATTAACTTATAGCTCACAATACTCAGAATCCTGGAAATCATCGGAATGCAACGAAACCAAGGCCAACCTATGAGGAATGGATCATAATGATGAAATGGGATGATCGATGCAAGACGAACCCCAAAATTCCTCTCAATAATCCATGTACTCGCTATAACATCCATCTAGCTACTATGGTCATCATAAACCTCTGCAATGTGATGATGTCCCAAAGTGGGGACATTACAGTCCTCCCTACTAGAAAATTGCTTGTCCTCAAGAAATAACCAAATCCCCTCAAGTATAATACCAAGATCTATTGCCCACCTGTGGGATACACAGTAGAAACCATCCAAAGATGAACAATCATACACTATGCCCCCTGGGTCCCATATCAAGTCATGAACTGCTAGACCCTGGGAAGCATAATCTTGAAACATACCAACTCCGTGAGTCTCCTGCACATGACACATGGCCTCATCCTGGAATGAGTCCATCCTCCAAGCTACTACCAATATCAACATGGTCTCCATCAACTGTACCTATTGATTCCATAATGAGGTACTACAAGACCTTCATGAGACACCCTCAAGAGATGTGCTCTCCCAACACTGAAGCTCAATGGAAAGTCAAAACAACTTTCCCCTGCAAAGGCCCACTCGCCCCTATCAGTCAGAGAAATTCTCAACCCTGCAATCCCTGGATACCACGCTAATCTCTGTCGAATATCACCATGTTGGCCCTGCACTACTCTGACCATGACTGTTTGCTCCCTACATACATACTGGATCCCTCTCTCCTAGATCCTCAATCTGAAATACATGTGGTCATTGGACCTGTTGTCCAGAAACTACCTCTGTAAAGACATCTCTGTGGAGGTAGTACCTGCCCAACCATCTCTATGTATGATCATGATGATCAAGAGTGAAAAGATGCCTCACTCCATCGGACAAATCCCTGTAGGCCCACTCCAAACCAACCCAAGGTGGAATGTGTGGCTCTTTGGAAAAACCTGGGTCAACATGATGTAAAACATCCTACTAACAAAATGAACTCTCTGATTCCATGGAAAACTTGGAAGTTTATCACTTCTAGTCTCTGCTAGCTGCTCATGTGTCGAATTGATCACTGTCGGAAGCCCTCTGTTCCCATTTGTCGTCACTTGGTCTATGATGCTCACCATCACACACCAAGTCTCAAATGTCTGCTTAACATGGTCCACCTATGACCTGTTGTATGTCGTAAAAGTACTCCTGTCAGGTGGTCTCAACCTACTCACTCTCCATTCCCTCAGCCATGGCCTATCCCTCCTCATGTTGTTGTCTATGATAAAAGTGTCAGGACAAGCTAATAGAAACATCTGCAGCTGATTGTAGGACTGGGAGGTGTCACATGCTTTGGTCAATCCCAAGGATTCGACCAGAATCTCGTCCATCAGTATCCATGATAAATAATCTCCTGTGGTCATCACCGAATCCCAGCCATCCAGTACAACCAGAGGTATCTCCCCCAACTGCTAGTAAACCAATCTCCATCCCTCATCTCCCATACAACTGCTGAAAATGTGAAGGTGAGATCTCATAACTATGTGTTGCTGCAAAGGAGTGACATCTGCATACTCCCCTAAGTGTGCATCCTCCCTGCAATCTGATACATCCGTCTGAAACTGACTGTATATCTTGGCATGTCTCTGTGAATTATCACTCCTAACGGTATGCTCCAGCCTACTCATGTCATCTCCCATAGACTCACGCTGCATCATAGATCCTGGGCATACTGTTGGATCAACCTCTACCTGGAGTTCAACCGCTCTCGGAACACAAATGGAAGTGCCCTCCATCAACTGGTGCTCCTCTGCTAGAACACCAACATCTCCTAGAAATGTGACTAAATGATATATCTGAGTGTCCACTAAGACAGATGAAGTGGATATCTGATGAATCTCCTCAAGATGCTCATCTGACCTAGACTCTGATTCTTAAAGGATTGTCTGTGTGCCTCTCAAGAATCCTCGAGTGCTCTCCAACTCCTTAGTAAGTATGTCCACCTCTAACTCATGCTCCCTAAGAGCCTCATGACACATCTCACCAATCTGCAGTAGGTAATCCCTGTCAGTCAACAACTACTGGTAGTCGATCCTCATCATAGATACCCTCTCCCTGAGAGTATGAAAATCATCCATGGAAAATCCCTCATCTGAACTACCATGTGCCACTGATGCTCTCTAGCAGTAATCTGCCATCAATGCATGCATGTCATCACTGCACCTAGTGGCTGCCATGATCATACCCTCACTGACTCTCAATTGTTCTACTAAGTGGTGTGACTCTTGATCACAGTCATGTTGAGGTGTCACCTCATATCCCTCACTGCTAGTGTCATTCATGCTAGTGTCAACTCTAGAATCCCCAAAAACACTCTCTACAGAAGATAATGTGATGAATTGCCCACTATCTACTATGTTGTTGGGTCCTCCTGTATGCCATTGCACCTCATCATTAGATGTTATCTCCCTCTGAATCACACTGTATCATGTATGAGTATTTGTATCCTCCTGTGCACTCACTCTGCTACTATCATTTATGCCTAGATCCCATATAGATGTGTCCAGACACATGCTATGGTCATCCTGACCAATAAAGAGTGCATCCTCATCAATGCAGGTCGATCTTAGAAGTAAGTGCCCCATCAACCTGTCAGTCTCCACCATCTTCTCAACTAATGGAGTCTCCAAACACTGTGAGTCAATCTCTTCATGTTGATCTATAAGGTCAATTGTCTATATGTCATGTATCTCCTCCTTGATCTGTGGATCGACATGTCCATGGTGTGCATCCCTCACGTACGGATCCTCTATGCTATTGATATCCTCATATGATGTGGTTTCCATAGGTTGTCTGGAAAGATGACAGATGTGTCACGGTCACCACGGGAATTTGGTCATCTGTAGGTGCTAACACGTGTGAGTCCTCACTAGTTTCACCACTCTGCTGAGGTGTAAGGTCATCAACAGTATGTGATATGCCTGTTGAAGCACAAGAGCTATCATCCTGTCCATCCCACTGCTCCTCCAATGTGCAAGGGTCACTATCCTCCTCAAGCATGAAAGAATCACTAGCCTTTGTGCAAGAGTCACTATCACTAACCTCTGTGCAAGAGTCACTATCATCATCAGACTGCTCCAAATAAGAATCTATCGGTCCATCCTCACATGCCTCATCATCACTAGCATAGCGTACCTCAATAATATGCTTCTTACCCTTACCCCTACACCTATGATCTGGTCCCCAAGGCACCTTGCAACTGTAGAAAAGTTGTGTGCTCCTAATGGGTGTGGGGTTAATCTGTGCTTCCTTCCATCTAGTTGTTGTGGCCATGTATTCCATTGCCTGATTGACCCAAAATGTAATCTCATGTGTGCTCCACCTAGGATTTTTCATGGATAAATATTGTTGGAATGTTACTTGAGCCCTAGTTCTCTCACTAAGGTTGTAGTAATATTCCCATCTACAACGTACAGTCTCTCTAGAAAAAAATTTAATATCCATCTCTTCTTATGGAAGACCCCTCTATGACTCTGCATGTATGTGCTAATTCCCACTAGCTGGAAAGAATCTAGGCTCTTATAACACTATAATGTTCCCAAGCCAATATGCAAGGAACATCACGATTTTGGGTGTCTTTTAAAAATTTACTGGCTGCGGTATTTCGTCAAACACTTTGCTTACTGTGAATATTTAGGTTGCACTTAGGGTTTACTTATGTGTTATATATGTGTTTGCAGCAACAGACAAGAAGATAAGCAATCAACATACCTAAACCATATGCAAGATGATAGACAAGCCAAAACACTGCAGATTTGATCTTTATTTCATAACAATAAGCAAGAACCTGATACAATGAGATGCCAATCTGGAATGCACATCAGATGGCTCCAATAAAGACAATAGAAGATAGGATCTGCTACAAAATGCTCCAATAGAATATGCCACAAGCCTCCCAAGGTCGAATACTCACTGAAGACCAATGCCAGAGTAGATCTGGGCCATAAGAAATGCTAAACCCTCAAGCTAGAAGATGCAACGCCCTGTTGGAATGTTGAAGCTCCTCAATAATTCGGCCCAACTAAAGGAAGCCTCCAAATGAATCCAAAATGAGTGGAATAGTAGATTGAGTCGCTGCAAGAACAAACCAGGTGCTTCAATATCCAATATCCCTCTCAAACCCTATGGATCTGAATATCCTCCAAGGAATGGTGCGCCCCCCTAGATGCCTAAAACCCTAGATAATTCAGCCTCTCTCCTAGAGACCTCCAACAGCTCCACCAATCCACTAGAATGATAGATCGGGGCACGA
>ML801346.1:55414-66989 GCA_009831015.1 Picea engelmannii
AATGCCTACCTTAGTGATGATATATTATTGTACTGTATTTCCTTGTTTGTTGGCAGGTTTCTGACCGACTGTTCCTTGTTCCCTACACACACTCGACAAAGTATTTCAGCTATCACTCTGTTCTAACTTCATACTTTGGGGGGATCTCTGCTACACATTATTTTCGTTATCCCTATGACTGTTAATGATGTAAACCTATCTGTTGCGTTCAAAGGGTTCAGTGGCCTGAGTTCCTGAAGAGAGAAGGGAGAAGAACTTTTTCTGAGAAAATAAGTTGCATTTTCCCTTGTAAAAACCCTATAAAAAAGGAAGTTCACAGGCTGCCTATGTATTAGGGTGCGAGAATGCTTGATTCTCGCAGGCTGCCCACACTTAGGGTGCGAGTTGTTCACAGGCTGCTCTATAGGCAGGGTGCGAGAATGCCTACACGTGGGAAAAATGAGCGTTTTCTCGAATCTTCTAGAAAGAGAAGCTTCCATGGTGAGGTGGCATCCGAATGGTTTGGATCTTACTCGCTTTCATGATTTAGTGGGATCATCCTAACCTCCTCACCTTATCCTCTTCAACTTATAAGAGGAGAGGAGTTCTCATGGAGAAAGTTAGCTTTTGAGCTTGGAGATTTTGGGGATTAGCTTGAATTGGATTCAGCTTTGGAGATTGTTAGCTTGGCTAGATGAGCCATTTAGTCAAGATAGATTGTGAATATTATCAGATCTATGCTCTCAAAATTCTTGGAGTGAAAGTGTGTGGGGAATGAAGGACAATTGGAAGGGACCTTATGACATCAAGGCCATGGTTGTAATCTCTCTTTCACATTTAATATGATACATTAATATGATTCTTTCCTATAAAGCTTGTTGTGTTTTATTGTATGATTCCTTGATCACATACATAGGTTTATATTGAGTTTATGCTATTACTATCACTTTGGTTGGTTGCGTTCTTTTGCAGGATCATCATGGTATGAGCATTGGAACGGAGCTAGGATGGCGACGACGAGAGGAAGCGACATTTAAACGATATGTCACTCATCCCTCTTTAGTTAGTAAATTGAATATCTAAAACTTAAGGAAAGCGTCATGTTCTGGTGTGTTTTGTTCTAGATCTAGGTGGATCTAGGGAGATCAGTTAGTGTTCGCACCTACCGATTAGTCCGATAACAGTTGTGCGTTTTGTGTTTAATGATGAAACAAATGCCAATCTAGAACATAATTAGCATATGCACCAGTTACTAGATTAGACTACCTAGGAACATGTATGTATGTAATAAAATCAAAAGATCGCTCCAGGATACGTACTCTAAGGAAGCGACGTAACAAAACCGGATCGTGGATACAATATTGTAACACACCCAACCCCTTAAAAAGATTTTTTAGGGATGGGGAATCAAAATTTCACTTCCCTTAAACATCCTGAATCCTGTGTTCGAGGTTTCCATCCTCTTCTACTCATCTATAGCATTCTAACAACTGCTACCAGACTCAAAACTAAGCCTTGGATCGCAAGTTAAGGCCTATCGAAGTTCTTCAGGCGTTATCAGTTATGGACCATGTGGCACCCATGTGGGTCCACCTCATTCATGCCAACCCCAAGTTCCTACATCTACGATGAAAATCCATCCACCGTCCATTCTAATGGTGGGTCTTGATCCTCATTTAACACACAAGCGAGAGGATAGTTCGACGTTCAACACTTCAGTATTGAACGCCTCTTTTTCATTTTGCACGCAAATCCTTCGGAGTACCGAAATCCCGCGAAGGAGCCTAAAATCGTGTCATGTGGCTCAGGCCTTCGGGCCTTTCGACTTATCTACGATGTTGCATCCCAAACCTCTTGAGTCCCGAAGTCTCAGACTCTAGAAGTGTCCACCCTCGCAGATGGTGACGTATAGAACGCATAAGAAAGTACAGGTGGGTCTTGAGTACTCCACCTGCTAGATAGACCAAGCAAGTAAGTGCTAGGGGTGACACACAATTAGGTAGAGATGACACGTGGCCCCTACAGTGGGTGACACATGTCACGTTTTAATGGGCACACAGGGTTTGTAAAACGTACGATTCCAGGTGACATATGGCACGTCAAACGTGGGTCCATGTCACCCTGGGTGACATCAGCGTGCCACGTCACCCTGAACTGATAGCCTTCCAAGACCTTTGATCTCACAGTCAAGATGTGTCCACGTAAACCCTTGGATCTATGGCCTCCGTTACTTCATAACTTCAATGTTCAGGGAATCTATGGTGTGACTTCCTCCTTGCTGCCGAAGTGGTGAGGGTCGGGATGACCATGGTATAAATCTAACGGTCAAGGGAGATCCCAAAGGGTCCCTAGATCTATGTTCCTCGTTACTTCGTCGCTTCGATCTTCGACATTATTTTCGCTCTTCTCTCCCGAAGTAGGACTTCGTCGAACTTGCCTCGATGTAGATCCAACAACCAAGGGGACTCCCGAATGATCCTCATATCAACGGTCCTTGTTACTTCGCAGGTTCAACTTTCAAGGTATCCACTCAGTTCACACTCCTTTTCACCCGAAGTGGTCAACACCAAACTGACCACAGTGTAGATCCAATAGACGTAGTTTGGCAAAATACAAGGGAGACACATGGCTTGATCAACTGGTGACATGTGTCCCAACGTATTTGACACCTGAGGTTTGTGTAATCCATGAATCATTGTGTCACGTTTCATACCTACTATGAGTCCACATCACGCTAGGTGACGTTAGCATACCACATCGCTCCAGCCTTCGGTGCTTCGACGATATTCTCATTCACCAACAGGTCAAACCTCCCAGAGTAGGACTTTTCCGAAGTACTTAACGCTATCCTTTCATTAGGCTCGATCTGATGGTCGGGAAGGGTTTTGAAATATCCTTATATCCATGGCTCACATTGATTCGATACTCTGACATTCAAGGATTTTGGCATTATGACTCCTTCGTTCTCCCGAAGTGGTCAATGCCGGACTGACCGCAATGTAGATCTTATGGTCAGGGAGGCTTTTGAATACCCTAAGATCTGTGGCTTGCATCCCTTCACAACTCTGGCATTCGGGGGATTTGATGGTTCTAAGGTCATAACACCCTGAATCTCCAAACTCCTGGAGTCCCGAAGCCTGAAAGGCTTAGCTCCTTTCGGCATGGTGTAGGGTTCCCAGACCTTGGTCATATGGGTCCTCCGAAATGTCTCGTGGGATACACTCTAGTCCCTTAGCCATGAATTGGTTAAGGACATGGGCATGAGCCCTCGGTCACACAAGTGAAGGGTACGAAGGAGGTTCCCTCCTTCCACAAAGTTTGAACTTGGCATTCCCACGAAGGTAGATTCGAGAGGTCGGCAGGACTTAAACATTCTAGTTAATCCTACCCTGACTCTCCTACAGACTCATGTCCCATAACTCTCTAGCTTCTAAGATGAGGTAAACAAAATACCATTCACAATCATGGATTCATAGAGAGACAACACACATTTCTACCTTAATCATTCAACACATAATTTATTCATATTTGTATATATACACTCATTCAAATCATGTATTTCAATTCAAGTGCATGGGGAAAACAAAATAATTATCTATTACAGTCGATTGCCAACCAACTGACTGTGGGTGTTCGCCTTTCCACCCAACCATAGGCTCAGAGGCATTCATTCTTAGAACTCTGGCCACCCCCATGCCAAGCCATGATATCACTAGGGAATTTTCACAATTTCTCAGAGATCCTTTCTTTGTCTCAGCCTTCGCGAGGTTTATCAGATGCTCCCTCATCATCAAGATCGTGACTTTCTATTCAGGTCATGCTTTTGATAAACTCTCAGAGATTATTTCTCTCATTCTCTCTAGTAACCAAAATTTGTTTAATCTTCTTGTTTTTCTCCCGAGATGGAGAACCTCATGCTCTCTCCCCTTCTTTTTTTTGCATCTCTCTGATTGCACATTTCCCTCAGTGTGTCTCCTTCTTGTCTGCTTTCGTGTGTATTCTTGCACATCTTTCTCCTCCTCACTAAGGTTCTGGACCTGTCCCGTTCCTTCTATCAGAAGGAAAGGTTGGGTCAGTCTGGGCTTGTAGGAAAAAATTACCTCTGTGGTTATTCGAGCTGACAATTTTCTATCTCCCCAGCCAAACCCTCCATGCTTACATTCATTGGGGTGGTTGATGGTTCAACCACCAATATTTTTCTCATTAACTGATTCTCCCTTGAAATCAACAGACAAGTCTACACAGACTATCAAAGATAGATCAACACCTCTGAAAAACAAGTGTCTGAATGATTTGATTCAACCCTGGATATTGTTGTCTATAATAAGGCCCTGCCATCAAAAAAGAGAATTAGGCTGTGATGAATATGTGAATGAATGAAAACTGAACTATCTCAACATAAACTCAAAGAGAAAACCTTAGCATGCTTCTGCTTCTATTATTCTCTTGTTCCTCCTTTTTCTTTTGCTTTTAACAAATTAGAATTGGTTGAAGTAGTTGAACCAACTCATCAGTTAATATAACTAAAGACTCAACTAACTTTAGTTAGGGGGGGAAAAGTAATAATCATAATAGGGTCATAAATAATAATAACTAGTAGGTGGGACCCCACAATGTAAAATTTCATTTAATCACACAACAAACATACGATCACGATATAACTCAGTATATCGTGATGAGCTATTTATTTAGTCACTCGTGATTGACCAAGCTGTGCATACTCAGGCTTATCCAACCAACGAACAAAAAGATGCAGGGATATATCCAATCCAATTATCATTTGTCCCCAAAGAAGACCATAGTTACCCCACCCAAATTTACTTTGCAAAACATCATCCACAAAACGCGACATGTGTGAATAACACCAAGCCCTTGTAACCAATGCCATCCATTATCCAAAACATCATAAGTGCAGATACTAATGATTGTATAACAACCAACAATCTGCCACTGTGGTAGGAAATCAATCAACCGAACAAGCTATAGTAGCTATGCATACCCATGCATCCGATCGAATCGGGGCAGAGGCTATTCTAATAAAAATACTGAGTATTAATATGAGGAGAGTGACCGCATTCTGTGAAAGTGCAATTGGCAACGAAGGTTTATCCTTATTATCACAGAACAATAATCTAATGCCAAATTATCAAGACTGTTACATAACAAACTGGATGGATCTGTACTCAAAATGGTCGGCGACATACGACCATCCAACACACAAGTGGTAAACCCTACAGGCCAGGCTGGTGCTCCATGTCCCCCCTCGAACTTGTAGATTTAACGGTTTGCACTGTGACTAACACAGGATAGCTAGAGACAACTTCTGCAATGGTGAAAACCCTGATACCATCAGTGCATGCACAGATGGAACCATGAATTACTCACAGATATATGTCAAGTCTGAGACAGGAGGGTTATCATAGAGGAGTGAGGCTCCAACCCGATCGACAATGAAGCTTAACGTGCACCGGGTGTACCCCTTGTGGTTCTTAAAGCAACCCCAACACTGAGGTGATGACAAGGTTGAGCAAGAACAAAAGATCCATTTCGTGGCTTTTGGTGGGGAGATCGACCATTTCTCAAATAAATAATAAGCAATGATGAAGAATGCCTTCAACCGTTAAACCCAAAGAAAAATAGATACTGGACAAGTGATGCGCATGTGTGGGGACAGTTGGCCAAGCAACCCAACAACAAAAAAACTCCAATTAAGCCAGTAGTAACAGAGATCTATCACCAGGAAGACTGATAACTTCTACAAACTCAAAATATTGCGGGAATAACCATCCATTTTCCATTCAAGAACCAAAATTTCACACAGTTGCAACACTCAGGAAAAACACAAACCCATACATCTGAGCCAATAATCATTTCATAACTAGAGTGAAGTCAAGAATGGCCAAAAAAAGGACATGCCTGTTAATCGAAATCCTTAAGACGAAAGGTGGCCGAGCGGTTTCACCCTGCTAAAATTATGGAGCATGAGCACAACAGCAAGATCAAACAATAGCACGACTAGGGTGGTGGCCAATGAGAAGGGTAAAGGTGACATGCAGTAAATGCACATCGCCTCCACCCATACCGCATTAACTCAAACAGTATATGCCGACAATTCTCCATTAACACCATTAATCAACATGTATCAAGACTATCACCATAACATAATTCGAATGCCATATAAAAGCCATTGGATAACTAATAACACCATTAACTTGTCAATTGTGCCTTCGACACTTAAACTATCAAAGGTACCATATGTATATTGGTTACCAATTCCATTTTCCATTGGATGACCATTTACAATACCACTTGCCAAGTGCGCCACCAACGTTTCAACCATATACATATAAATCATGTGATTCAACACAATTTCATATCCATTCCTTGTTAGCTAGGGTTTGACAACAATCAACAAGTATTTTTATGCATGTAGTATAGTTAGGCTAGCTTTAGAATGTTCCCTTGCAGTTGTTTTTCATTTCTTTCAAATCATTCATGTGTGATTTTGCAGAACTAGGTTCCCTTCCCTTGCATCAGTTCTAGGATTTGCCTCCGTCAAATCTATCCTTCATGAAAATTTTACTAACATGTTTGTTATGCAAGTGCAATGAGAATAAATACCATTTAATGAATAGTAGGCTGTAGTAACATGAAGGAACAACATTTCAAAGCTCAACTCATACCAACAACAAAAACATCTTGTCAACCATGTAAACCTTTGTAACACATCATCATAACATACAAAATGAACAAATCTAATCTCCAATAGTACAAGGGGGTCCCACCTACTAGTATTATTTAGTCTTATATAATAATTGGCTTTAGAAACACTTTGCAGGTGAAATTACGTTGACGTTTTCAATTGTCAACAAATTGGCGACTCCACAGGAAAATTTGTTTGTAATAGATTTAGAATTCAGAACTCCTAGTTTCACAGACCAAGAACAATAATCTCAAGAAGACAACACTCAAATGATTATGCAACAGGGGGAGGTGAGTGGATTTAATGGAAAGATGACCGAGAATTTGGGAATAATTCATGGAAAGTGTTAAGTATGAGGGGTTCTACCACTGTATGCATAATCATTTATCCCTTAAGGAGGAAGACTTATAGACTTTATCTTAATATCTCAATGGATGGAGAAAAGGTAAGAAGAAGCAGGGATAGCCAATTCCTTGTAAGGTAGCAACAAAAATATGTAACAATTTCAAAGGCTTTTCAGAGGAGAAATCATAACAACCGTGTAAGCTCGATTGTTATTGACTAACAATTCTTTTCGCAGGAGTGTCACTGTGGAAGAACTGATCCAACATTATATCATAACTAAACACTTAAAAGATGATAAAGACGAAATCGCAACATAAGTAATCATGCAGAATTTAAAATAGCAGCAACAAAAGACAGAATAAAAACACAACAATAAAAATAAAACTCAACTTGGAAAGAAGAAATCAAAGTACTGTAAAGCAGAGAAAAGAAGCACAAAAATTGAAAGCAGAGCTAAGCTATTAGTATACAGAAAAATCCAAGCAGCAAATGAACCTTTCATGCTGGTCTATCGCAAAACTTCAAGCGAGGACTATTAGTGCTGTGGGAAAACCATTGTCTCTGTAATTCCTTTAAGATTTCCGAGTCAGTTTCCAAGACAAAAGTAATCCGGAAATGGTCCAACACTTGAAATTATGATGTAATTATCAACCTTTTGATGCATACGATTAGATCATCAAGATAAGCATGGATACTAACCCATTCATCGAAAGCTGTGTGCATAGGCCCTTTTAAGAGGATACTTGCCTCAAATAAGCCAGAAGGCAGGCAATTGTAAGACATAGTACTACAACTAATAATAAAAGTAGTTTTGTGAATATTTGCCCCTTCTATCTTGATTTTATCGTAACCAAACAAACTGTCAAATAAGGGTTCTAACTGTGACTCTACAACCTGTTGCAGAAACATTTCCATACCGAGAGGAGGGAAAGGGTTGTTCATAATTGCTTTCCTGACAGCTTGAAGACTAATGCAGGTTCTAATATTATTAGTGGTCCTCGAAGCAAGTTCCCAATTTGAAACCCATTCAGGGTGGACTAAAAACATTTCAGTCCTTAATAAATCTCTCAACTCCCTTTGAAAAGTTCCCCCCAGTGCAGAGTTAACAAGTCCTTGCTTTTGCCTAGCTGGTTTTATGGTATGCTGAATAAGACCAGGATCAAAACCACAAAGATCCACATTAAACCAAGCAAAAACATTTTGAAGTCCACCAAGCAACTCAACATACCTCCTCTCTTCTTTATCAGAACCCTGAACATTTATTTTAAAGTTTGTTGAAGATCCAGGTTTCCTAATATTCATGGAGATGGTTTTAACCATATTTTGTTGTAACTCCTCTTCCTTCTGTTTTTCTTTATTGCCCTCAACACTCAAAGAAAAAGAACCCTTGAGAGAAGTCGAGCCTTCAGGAATTTTCTTATTTCCTACAGATATAATCTCCTCAAGATTGAGAGGTTCATTCTAAATGATAACACAAATGCTTTCATTGTTAGGGATGGCCTTCCATAATTATTCATCCTCATAAATGTATGGACGATGCAGAGATTGGAGAGCACAATTCGACCAATGAGGCAAGAGCTGCTGAGTAGGAGAGGCTATGAAGACAACTAATCGATCGACTATTGAATTTAGCTCCTTCCTAACATGAGTGATGTTAAAATATAGAAGGTTCGAGACAAGTGCCCAAGCAGTTTGGGAGTATTGTTCCATCAGCTTGTCGCTAGGAGAGCATGCCTTACGTATCAGGTTCACAACAAGCTCAGAATTTCCAAAAACTGAAAGGTGACCACAACCAAGATTAAGGGCGTTCTCAATTCCTAACAACAAAGATTCGAATTCAACAACATTGTTCGAGCAAACGAACTCCAACCTGTATGACAAATTATGAATTTTTCCTGCAGGGGAAACCAAGATAATACAAACCCCGTTACCTTCATTAGAGCGTGAACCATCAAAGTGCATACGCCATAATTCATCATCTGAATCAATTCCTTCCAGAGGAATATTATTCTCTTCAGCAAAGATGGAATATACTCCTACGTCTTCTTCGATATAGTTTCTGTTAGATTGTAGAACACTCTCTATGTAGGGTGAAATTTTTCCTTCTCTACGGACTATAATGTTCCTACCGTTCTAGGGAATGGATAAATGTGTCCCATCGAGTGAGAGGTATCCACATGTTAGGGCTTGCCAATCTCTCCCCAAGATAATTGAATAATTGCTCACAGGAATATCAATCACTTGAATGCCGAGGGTTGTCCTTATCTCAGGATGAGCGCATAAAACCAAGGTTACATCTTTAATCTCGCCTATGGTTGTTTGTTGTAGACTATTATAGGAGAGCATGCTTCTGGCGTTTTCATTTGTACATGACAAGCCTAACTCTTCCATAATAATCTTTGACATGACACTTGGGCCCGAACCACCATCAATGAGGCAACAATGGGCAATCTTATCCATGATCTTTACAGAAATGTAAAAACGGGTTTTTTTTACAGGGTATCTAAAATTATGTACACCTACTTTATTTATGGAAGAATCCTCTTCGTCAACCTCTTCGAAAAGATTGGCTACAACATAATATTTTCCTTCCATGAATTGTTTAAGATGCATCTGTTGTTTAGGGACGACAACCATGTCTAGGAGGGTTGCATCTTCTTTGATGTTGGCCAATTGATTCAGGATATTATATTTGGAAGAGGGGGGAGAGGGGGTGATTCCTTGACTCTCAAGAATTTTAGGAACTTGGGGTGCAACAATGGTTGAGGATGAACTCGGGCTAGAAGAACTGCGAGGAGGGTCAAACTTTCCTTTTGGGGCATAGGCTTTGTTTCTAGTGTTGATGACCATGAAATATTCTGGCTCGGAAAAATCTAGGACAACAATAGTAACTTTCGGTCTTTTACCAAAGATCTTATCCCTGACACTCTTCTTTACCTCACACGTGGTTTATTCATGGTGTTCCTCACAAAAGTTAGACCAAATCCTAGGCAGGATAGCTTTGGGCTGAAAATTGTTTTCAATCGGACTTCTAAAAGGAGGAGCAGAAGAGGATGAAGCTCCGGGGGTGAGAGGGGAGACAATACCCTTCCTCTCAAATGATATCATACGATTATTCATATCTTGCACTAGTTGTAGGAGAGCAGACATATCTATTTTCCTAATCGATTCTCTCTGGGGTAGACCAGTTCGTTCAAGTTGTTCTTCATATTCTGAGTAAGTGTGTAGGGTGGAACTGATATTATCAATGGCCTTTTCCTCAAGCCTATGATGGTAGGGAGAGGGAAATTCATTGTAGTAATGCATGAAAGCAGCTTGGTTCTGAGGGCGAATAAGTTCAGGAATTTTATTATACAACTTGGTGAAATGCAAGTTGAAAGACCTGATGGTCTCACCATCTTTGTAAGTGACGTTATTGTATTCCCTTAACTTCTCGACAAGGCTTTTGGATTGACCATAAGTGGATCGAAACCAATAGGTTAACTCCTCCCAAGTAGACAGGATCTTAGGAGGAAGGTCAAAGAAATCGACTACAACCTTCCCTTCCAAGGAATTAACAAACAGGCGCATGCAGGTATCATTGTCGTTGGCCCCTATGTTATGACAAGCATTAGAAAATGCCACTAGGTGGTCATTGGTACTGATAGTGTTATTTCCTGAAAACTTAGGCAAATGCTCTTTAAACTTTGGAAGCGGGTGAGTGGTAGGTGGTAGGTTTAGAGGAGAGTACACATGCCACATTGTGGTCGTGGCATCTTCTTTGAACTGAAAAAGCCCATACTTTTTAATGACATTGGTGGGGTTTGTAGTAGATTGGAAAGGGATATGGTGGTTGTACAAGCTACCAATCACCGATGATGATGAATATTGGGAAGATGGAGCACTTCCAGTGCCACAAGAGACACCACTAGATGCCATATTGTGGACGATAGATGGAGGAAATAAAGATGAACTGGATGAATAAGATAAAGTTCTCCTTAGAGCACTTTGTTGGGAAGATAACACAACGTTTCTCCTTCCTATTTCAGCAATAGGATTTATTTCGAGTGACAAGCCACTTCTCCTTCTAGAAGCACGAGAATAAAAGGACATGAAAGAAAGTCCAAAACTGAAGAAACAAAATATTACTGCTGTTTTCTAGGCTGTCTACATCTAGCCTCCAATCGTTCTTGAGCACTAATATTTCGTTCAATTGATGCCCAAGAATGGTTAAGTTTGACATGGGTATTGGCAGTGTCTAGAATGGTGTTTTTTATCCCCGATATCTAGGGATAACTAGGAGATCATGTCTCGAGGCCCACATGGTCCTAGACATGGAGTACCGAGAGCAAGAGCGACCTGAGCATGGCCCTGGAGGGCCCATCTTTCTTCTTCTCGACCAACTTTGTCCTGTCATCAGTACCACCTTCCATCACTACCGGCCTGGACTTGCATCAGAAAGGACTCTTGCTCCATGAGGTAATTGGTCCGAGGTATCATGGTATGTGTCATATTTGATCATTATAACCTTCTTATGTATGCATTAGGTTCCTTTCATTTCGGATGACT
>ML801346.1:125261-141077 GCA_009831015.1 Picea engelmannii
GCATTCCAAAGGAGTTTTCTAGACAGATGGGAGGTAAAGAAAAACCCTCTCCAAATCTTGTCAGAATACGAAAATATTAGAAGAAATCAAGGTGAGACAGTGCAAGATTACTGCACTCATTTCAATAACCTGTACAATGCAATCCCAGCTGAAATCAAACCTTCACAGGGTTTGGCATTGATAAAATTCCCGGATGGTTTTGATGCTGATATGTCATACCAGCTAAGGGAAAGAAATTCTACCACTCTGGAAGACATGCAGAAAAGTGCAATAAGTGTGGAGGCCAATTTGTTGGCAAAAAGGGCACGTTATAGGTTAGAGAGGAGAGTCACAATTAAAGAAGAACCTTCCACATCAACCTCAGATTCCAAATTGGATTCTTTGGCTAGAGCAATGGAAAGAATGATGGAAATACTTACTATGTCAGAAAGGAATCCTCCAAGAGATAACCCACCAACTCCTCAGGTTCGGAATCCTAACTTCAGGAGAAACCCTCCTCAAATCAGACAGAGAGATCCTAGGGATCAAAGAGAGTAGAAAGGTGCGGATCAGTAGATCAGACCCCCCCTAGAAGAAAATTATGCTGATGAAGGGGAGGAAGTGATTGAGGAACTAGAGGATACTCACATAAATCTCATGGGCATTCACGATAACGAAGCTATTTTCCTTACCCAAGAAGAGAAAGAACTTTTTCTTCTCAATCAAACAAAAGTAAGTGAAGAAGCTGAAGATGCAGAACAATAGGCATTCGAAAATTCCATTTTGGAGGTACACCGACAATATAATCTACGGAGTAAAAAGACAGAAGGGAGTTCCCCAAAAAAGGGGATTGAAACGAAGAAGGTGGTTGAAACCAAGAAGGCCTCTAAGCCATCTGCTGAGAAGATTCCTGAAAAGAGCACTGCCGAAGTTCCCGCGAAGAAAAACCTTACTATTCTGAAAAGATCGTCACAGCCCAAGGTTTCACCTATTAATCCACCCAATACTTTTGGCCAGAAGAGTGTGGTGGACAAACCAGAATTGATGAGCCAAGGCAGAACTCCTACACCTTTCAGCCTTGAGGGAGAATTAGCCAAAGTAAAAATTCCCATCCCTCTTTCTGAGTTAATGAACAAAGACGTTTATCACTCACAGGTGATTAAAGCACTGACCATTGAACCTGACATAGGCATGAAGGCCTTAACCATTGGATCAACAAATCATTCAGATACCGTGAACCTTACAGATGATCAACCTGAACTTCTGTTTGGACCTGAAGTAGATGGCCGAGATGATAATGGTGATGTCGCCCCTTTTTACATCAGTCTAAACATACATGACCTGATCTTGCATAATGCTATGCTGGATTTGGGTGCTTCCCACAATCTGATTCCTAAAGAAGTGATGGAGAAACTGGGATTGGAAGTCACCAGTCCTTACAAGGATTTACACTCATTTGACTCCAGCAAAGTTAGATGTATTGGTCTGATCAAGGACCTATGTATCACCTTGGTTCAGATTCCTGCAAAGAGCATGGTAATGGATGTGGTAGTTGCAGACATCCCTCCGAAGTACAGAATGTTGCTATCCCGGTCTTGGGGGGATAAGTTGAGAGGTACCCTGCAGCTAGATATGTCTTATGCCACTATCCCAGTTTTCGGGCAACAAAGAAGGCTATACAAAGAAACATTGATGAAATACATGGTCAGTAGCCAAGAAAACCCACACAACTACCCTATTTACTCCACACATTCCGACTTGGATTCTTTTATCTTGTACAATGATGGTGACATGGGAGAACAAGATACTCAGCTGGGAGAAGATACATTTAGTCGGGATGAAGGCCAAGAAATCATTGAGGTAGCAAGGATGAAAAACGTGATAACTGAAGAATTACCGACAAATTTCTGGAGCATGGATTTTGATGGAGAAGTAAGCAAAGAAGGAGCCGGAGCAGGAGTCTGGCTGCATAATCACAGAAACAGGTATTCAGAAAACCATTCTTACAAATTAAATTTCCAATGCACTAACAATATTGCCGAGTATGAAGCCTTGATGCTCGGTCTGAAGCTTTTGAAAAGAGTTGGTGCTAAACAGATTATGGTAAGAGGTGACTCCGAGTTTATAATCAAGCAAATCAAAGGTGAGTATTCTGCGAAACACCCACGTTTTAGAGCTTATAGGAATGTTGTTCTTGATGCCCTTAGATGTTTCACTGAAGTTGACTTGCAGGTAATGCCGAGGGGACAAAACATTCTTGCGGACAGATTGGCTACATCAGCAACCACTTGTAAGATTCCTTTCCGCTCGACTCGCCCATACATTGTGGAGGTGAAATGCAGACCAACCGTTCCTGACAACATCAGGTACTGGCAAGTGTTTGGTAATGATGATAAAATTGAAAACTTTTTGCAGTGTAAAAACGATTTTGAATGTACAAATATAGATCTAGAGAACGAGGATGAAAATGTAAATATATCTGATTTTGAAATTGATAGTGTAAATAGCGTAGATTCAGGAGAATTAGGCGATGATGAGATGGAGGCCGATATTTTGCATTTTAAAAGTAATGTTTTGCCTAGGGGTCTATTTCCTTTAAAGGACTTGTTTGATTTTAACGACGTAGCCAAAAAACCGAAAATTGAAGCCAATGGACAAGAGGTAGAAGATTGTAATATAGGGACTGAAGAGAAACCTAGGATAGTCAAATTGTCTAAATCATTACCCCCTAAGAACTTTGTATCTGCGATTAATCGGTCTTTTTTGACCAGTGGGATCTTGTCAAGGTCGACAGGAGGCAGGAAAAACGAATTCTCCTCTCCTTCTGCTTGTTTGGACTTTGGCCGCATTTCTGCAACAGTACCTGGAAGACAAACAACGTTAGTGGGGGCGACTGACTGTGGATGAGTGCAATTGACTGTAACGGAGGAGTGAATGGTGTAATCATAGTATCTGATCAGAAGGTGAACTGAAGGTCATTATGATCACCATATCCCCAGCCCAAGACCTTTCTATACAAAAAAAGTAGGACAAAAATATAGTAGATGAGCACATTTATATTTCTTCAACTACGAGGCTCCCTCTGCACTACCAAGTCAAGCATTCCATTGACTTGGTGCTCCCTTACCCAATGTTCCAATCTATAGATGATCCCTTCCAGAGAATGAGAGTATTCCATATGTTCAACATAACTCTATTAGCCACGACCCTTTTCAGGTGTGCTTGGGGTTCCAACCATTAGCCCCCATTGATATAGCTCTTCCTACTACATCTTCACCGATAGAGTCCTCCCACACTCAGACCAAGGTAGATCATGCAGCCAAATTTATTGAATGGATCCAACCCCTCAAAGAATAGGTTCATGACATCCTTCAATAGGATAATTCCAAGTACAAATAGGATAGCTACTTCAACAAGGAAAGTGACTCACCAAGGTTCAGATTCAACAAAAGTTCCCACTTCTCCAAAGGGAACTTGAAGAAATGGGGACCATTGCTTCTTGAGGGGGGGGGGGACTAATCTAGGTGGATCTCTATGGCCATCCACCTTTTCCACTGAATCAACATTTTCAAGCATTTTTGGTTTTGATAAACCATGATTTTCACCCTTTTGATGGGGAATGTAATGTAATGCCATCTCCATTTTTTAATTACATCCATCATGTAATGATTGCCTAGTGGTCTTATGTACATGCCTACAATGTTAATGCACCAGATCCCATTAAAAATCCACATTTAAGTATTATTAGGCTAGAGTAGTACTGGGATGAGTGATCTCCAAAGAAGTCCTAGCATTTTACATGCCTATGGAATTTTGTAAACTTAGGCCAATTTATCCCACATGCACCATGTGAATAATTCTCCTCTCACTCTCTCATATATAATCAAGTTCAATGAGGTCCTTTGAGAATGCAGTGGAGTGTGATGTAATGCTTATTGTGAATGAGCATAGCTGAAATATATTTCTCTTTAGAGATAAGCTACCACGATTCTATCTTGTTTGTCTTCTATAGTGTTTTTCTATTTTATACATTAATATAAGTTGGGTTTCACTGTATTTTTGTACTCTCTGTTGTATTTTTGTGCATATCTCATTTCATTCTCAACATAATCCATGTCACTGGTATCAAATCATTATGCTCCTTGTCATTTATTAATGCATGTCCCCAATGAGGTCAAGGTATAGAGAGTTGGGTCTTGAGCTAGTTTTGCTTGAGGAAACCACTCTCACCATCCCAAGCAACATCCCATGGCATAAGTAAAGAGAGATGAAAAAGTAGGATATCCTTTCAAGATGTTGCTATAGGAAACCCTTGTGCAAAAAAGGAACAAAATGATGGACAACTTTTCTCAAATCCTTCGATGATTACCAACGATGGAAAAGGCATATTCATGAACAAGCAACCATTTCGGAGGTGCGATACCCTTCAAGGTACAATTTAATTTTGATATCCCTTTTATTTGAAGGCTATGTAGATGAAAATTCTCTAGAGAAATGGTTGAATCTACTAGAAGGTTATTACTATATCCAAAAAATTCTCGATGGAGAAAATTCACCTTCATGCTCCCTAAATCCCTTCCCCATGTCAAAGCTTGGTGGGAAGGTTACTGGTAGAGGAGCATTGTAGATGAATCTATGCCATTCCAGAGAGAACCCACCTGGGCAGCCTTTGCAATTTCCCTCAAGGAGGATTTCTACCCTATTGGAAGCTAGGATAACTGATATATGAGATGGATGACGATGTGTCAGGGGAGAGACCAGACGATGCTAGAGCACCCCAACATATTTCATAACTTTTGCTCAAATATGGGTATCAAATACTTTGATTGACACCTAGTTTTGAAGTACCACAATGGTCTACACAAGTACATCCAAACATATATGAAATTCTTAGAAATCTCCTCATTGGGAATCGCCTATCGATATCTTGTCAAAATTGAGTAGAAATTTTAGGAATGGAGTAAGTGGGATTTTGGGTTGGAAAATATGCCACAACAGAAGCATTGCAAAGACAACCCTAACTAACAAAACCGAGGACAAAGCAAGGAAATCCAATCTCATGATAACTAGTCTAAGCCATGGAAAAACCATGGAAAAAGAAGGGTGATGAGAAGTCAAAAGACACCGAAAAGTGGCGTGAGTTCCACAATTTCCCCTGGCATAACACTAATGAATGTCATTCGAAATAATCATTGTTGGATGATCTTAATGAAAAATAATTAGAACCTATCTAAGATTCTGATTCAGATCACAATAAAGAGAGATGTATCATCAATGCAAAAACCATTTCTACCATCGCGGCCACAACAATTCAACCATAAGAACAAGAGGAGCTTGAAGAGGGGGAGTGTCTCTTCCACTCACAGATGTGGGTAAAAGGGACCCCACTACACTTCATTGTTGATAGTGGGAGTTAGAAGAACCCGATATTATCAGAAGTCGTTAAGATATTGAAGCTGCCAATGATGCCACACCCTCGACCATACACCATCATATGGTTGAGCTGAGGATGAGGCATCCACATCAGCGAACAATGTCGCATGTTCTATAGAATCAAGCCCTTAAAGGATGAGATACTTTGTGATCTTTCCGCACTTCAAGTCTATGATGTTCTTCTAGGGAAACCATATATGTGGGAAAGTCACACTATCTACGAGTCTCAACCCTGCAGTGTCATTGGTACTCTGGGAGGTTATACCTATAGGATACAAGAGGTAGTTATGATTAC
Organism: Picea engelmannii; assembly: GCA_009831015.1. NCBI lineage: Eukaryota > Viridiplantae > Streptophyta > Pinopsida > Pinales > Pinaceae > Picea > Picea engelmannii. Next base: position 130,969 of record ML801346.1, read on the forward strand.
TACCATTTCAATGATCTCAAAAAAATAGTTCCACAAATTAATCTCTCAGAACATAAAGTTTTCCCTCTTCACGATCCGATAAGAAGGTGAACAAAATGTCACTCCGATTACCGTATCTTATGCTCAAGACCTTTCTATACAATTGAAGCAGGACGACAAGATTATAGAGGATCATAGAGATATTTCTTTAACTACGAGGGTTCCTCTACACTTCCAAGTCAAACATTCCATTGAATTGGTGCCCGATGCTCCCTTATCGAATGGTCTAATATATATAGCCACCCCCTTCTAAATAATTCAAGTCTTCCATATGTTCAACATAACTCTATTGGCCACAACCCTTTTCAGGTGTGCTTGGGGTTCTAACCATTATCCCCCATTGATATAGCTCTTCATGCTGCATCTTCATTGACAGAGTCCTCCCACACTCAGACCAAGGTAGATCATGATAATGGATTTGTTGAATGGATCCATTCCCTCCAAGAACAAGATGACATCCTTCAATAGGTTAATGCGAAGTGAAAATAGGAAAACTACTTCAACAAGGACAACAACTCACCAAAGTTTAGATTCAACAAAATTTTCCCCTTCTCCCGAGGGAACTTGGCACAATAGGGATAATTTCTTCCTAAGGGGGCAGGACTGATCCAGGTGGATCTTGGTGGCCATCCACCTTTTCCACTGAATCAACATTTTCAAGCCTCTTTTGTTTTGATAAAATATGATATTCACCCTTTTGATAGGGAATGTAATGTAACACCATATCCATTTTTTAATTACATCCATCATGTAATTATTTCCTATTGGTCTTATGTACATGCCTACAATGTTAATGTCGCGGATCCCATTAGAAATTTGCAGTTAAGCACACTTAGGCTAGAGTAGTATTGGGATGGGTGACCTCCCAATAAGTCCTAGTGTTTTACACGCCTATGACATTTTGTAAAATTAGACCAATTTATCCCACATGCACCATGGGAATTATTCTCCTCTCACTCTCTCATATATAATCAAGGTGAAGGAGATCCTTTGAGCATGCAATGGAGCGTGATGTAATGCTTATTGTGAATGAGCATAGATGACAACTCTTTCTCTTTAGAGATAAGATACCACCATTCTAGCCTATTTGTGTTCTAGAATGTTTTGTTATTTTATTCATTAATAGAAGTTGGATTTCATTGTATTTATGTACTCTCTACTATATTTTTGTGAGTATATCATTTTTTTCTCAATGATATTGGGTTGAGTACTACTATTGGACCCCACATGTATATCAGATAGCTATAGAACTTGACACTCCCTTGTCCTCGTGACCCTGTAACCTTTTCCAATGAGCTCACTCCTGAAGGATAACCCTAATTTGTGATAAAGAGGAAAATGTGGAGCATTATTATTTTCTCACATGGAAAAGGGTTCTACAAGAAATACTATTGGTACTCATAAAAACTCAAACATGGCATTGAAAGAAAGTGAAGACTTATAAAGCAAACTAACCCAATTAAAGAACCAAGTTGATGAAATGAGTGGTAGTATTTTGAAACAAGTGGATTTTCACATTCTTAGGAATACCTTAAAAAGGAAATGGAAGATAAAATGAAAAATAAGATGGATGGAATGGAAAATAAGATGGATGAAAATAAGGAAGAATTGCAAAAATCCATCACGAACATAGAAAACAATCTCTTACAGAGGATCCCTAATAGGGATATTGAAATCCAAGGAAATCATGAAAATAAGGAGAACAAGGTTGTTGAGACTCAATCACATATGGGGACTATTTTGTCACATTTGGAGAGCACAAATACTGAATCTTAGAATCATGATCATTCATTACTTCAAGATCCACACCATCAAGGCTTCAAGTCGACACCAAGGAACTACTTCATTCTAAAGTTCAATATGAGGAATTTTGATGTTAAAGTTCCTATAACATGGATATTCTAGATGGAGTAGTTCTTTTATTTACACCAAGTGGTAGCCTTTCAAAGGGTAACTATTACATCCTTGTACTTAGAAAATGACCAATTTTCATTGTATCAATGGCTTTGTGAACTAAAAAAGGATACTATTGTCTCTTGGTCCATTTTTATGGATGAATTGATAACACATTATTGGGATATTAAGAGCAATACATTCCTTAGTGAATTAATAAATCTTCGGCAAAAAGGTCCAATTGCAGAGCACATTCAACAATTCAAAAAACTAAGTCTTAGGGTAAATGAAATTTTAGAGGATAAACTAGTAGATCTCTTTATGTGAACTTTAAAGGAAAGCATCCAACATGAAGTGCATCTCTTTGAATGTAAATCCCTAGATCATACTTTCAACCTGGAAAGGAAAGTTGAAAGTAAAAATATGGCTACTAGAAGAGTGGACACTAACAACTATAGAGAGCATCATGCTCCTTCTCCCAACCTCACTCAACCAATTAGGTTGACACCTGAACAAATGGATGAAAGAAGAGAAAAGGGACCATGTTTCAATTGTGAAATCAAGTACAATAAAGGGCATAAATGTAGCGAGAAGAAATTATTCTACATAGACTATGAGGAGGAATGAGATCGAGAATTGGAACCATCACAAGATATAGATCTAGAAGAGACTACTTCAATGATATCTTGTCATGCATTGGCTGAAATCAGTACTCCATGAACCCTCAAGATAGAAGGATATATAAAAAATAAAAAGGTAACATTGTTGATTGATTCTAGTAGTACCTTTATATTTCCAACATCAGAGTTTCAAGTAATGATTGAAGATGGAGGTACGATACATTGTTCAGGGAAGTGCCATAATATTAAGCTTAATATGGGGGAGTATTTATTGGATAGTCCCATGATTTCCATCCAAATTGGTGGTGTTGATGTTGTATTAGGGTCTAGTTGTTACAATCATTAGGAACAATGGCCCTTAATTTTCAAGATCTTTTCATGATATTTTCCTTAGAAGGAAAGGAAATTAAGCTTAGAGGTATCCAAGGGAAACCCTATAAAGTGATAAGCTCTAATAGCACAAAAACATTATTCAAAAAGGGACACCATGGTGTAATTGCACAATTGTTCTCACTATATGTTCAAACATCTATATCCTCTACTCTATTGGATCTCCAAATAGTTATCAACAATCATTCCAACATATTTGGAGAGATGCCTAAGGGTCTCGCACCTGCTTGAGATCATGACCATGCTATTCATTTGCAATCATGAAGTGTACCACCTAAAATTAGGCCTTACAGGTGTCCATATGCAAAGAAGAGTGAGTGTAAGGTACCATATGTATTATAATATGCAAAAGAAGAAATATTGCAACAAGTACCAGTGGAACAACAAAATATAGAGACTCACAACACCAAAAAAGATACCTTTATTGATAGAAAGCCAAGTTCACTTGCCTCTTCGAGGGGGAAACCTTCGATAGAAAATATATCTATTATAATAATCCTCAAGACAAGACTTTCTTATTCCTTCTATTTATACTAATTCTACCTTCTAAAGAACATTCTAGAGGAAGATATTTCTAGAAGAGAAAGTTTCTATCGAGTCTTCTTACATTGGACTTGTTCACATTATTAAATAGGTCTTGTTAACTAATGTCATCCTTTATTACATGGGAAATATATTATTGTACCTACATGAGGGGTTAGGGAGGTTGGGTCCCTAACATGCCTCCCCCCTTGAAGAATAGCCTTGTCCTTAAGGATGGATATGAGGAAATTGTTGCAGAATGGTAACCCGCTCCCAGGTGGCATCTTCTAAATTTGTATCCTTCCACTGAACTAACACTTCCTTGATGGTTCATTGATGGAGTTGACGCTTGTGTTGGTCCAAGACTACATGGGGCTGCTGGTGGGCCTAGGAATAGAAACAATAACGTTTCTACCTCCTTGGCTTGTTAATTTACTTGTCAATCCAGGGTTCATACAAAATTAAGAGGTGTTATGCAAAGTATATTCATAATGTATTGATAATAGTCTAAGTCTGAGATTGATCAAGGGGATAGTGCATGAAACTTATACAAGAATATGAACTGCAGAAAAATACTTTAAACTAGCATGAATAAAATCATATCAACTTGAAAGGACAACTGATCTATGTTCAATAAGAGAAATCTTTTCTAATGTCATGAAATAAACACACTACTATAATCAAAACCAAATTGATCAAAAGCAAGAAAATTAACTCTGTTGTATGACAGGAAACTACATAAAGAAAATGAAGTATTGCATTGGTATAATGAACGAATTTATAACTTACCCTTTAGTCAACACCAAGCCATATGTCATCTTATTGTCCACTGCTAATTTCACGAAAATATGATTGAGAAAATTGAGAAACTTGAGCTAAAACAATCCTATAGGAAGTTTACATGAACTGGAACAATCCTACAAGAAACTCCCACAGGATAACAAAAAGAGTCCTAAGAAGCTTGCATAAGGCTTCCAAAGCATTGGCAAAGATAGACTAAAATATAATGAGGTAGAACTGAGGTTTTTATCCTTGAGAAGATAGCCTTGAACATCCCAATAGGATTCCAACCCTTTCTACAGGAGACCTGTTGAAACTAACAATTAATAACAAGTTGACAAAAATTAGAGATTACCATGCATAACTATCTTAATCCTTCAAGAAAAAAATAAAAGACTAACTGATATCACACTAACATGTAAGAAAAAGAGAAATTGAAATAGGGTCCTTGAGCCCTCTTGTGTGGGCCCTACCCAAGAAGCACAAGGAACCTTGAGAAAAATCTAATAAGATAAGAACACATACATATTTATTTCATCAAAATCAACAATACATTAAGAGCAGAGCTCCAAGTCTTCAAAAAAAGTTTTCTTAACAAAACTTAACACAATATTCATAATTATCGTTGTTCTCTCCATATACTTAGAGGCCTATTTATACACTTGAGAGGTTGAACTATTCACTTGGATTGAGGAGGAAAATGGGGAAACAACACATCTCTATCAATCTCAGATTTTCAAACTACTGCTTGCAAGGAGTGATCATTAGTAAACTAACGACACTCTAGAGGTAGGTGGGGGACATGGTCCCTTGATTCTTGGAATCCTCCTTTGCTTAAGGGGGTTGAACTGCTTAATTGATGCTACACACATTCTTGATCATAAACATTAGATAAAAAAGGTACTATACATATAAAATTCCACCTCAAAAACTTATTCATTAAGCAATATACAAAAGTACTCATGACTACTATTAAACATGGTCAAAAAACAATTATTAGTCATATCATGGTGAAAATGTGTCTATGATGGGAATTTTAGATAGGAAATGTTGAGGCCCATCATCACCCCCCAATTGAAATATTGAACATCCTTGTGCAAAAAAAATTGTCCTTATGTTCTTACCGTTGTTGTTGTTGTCTGCTAGTTTCCTACCCACTTCTAGGTTGCTACTCTGTTTCTTGATGTTGCTTCCCAACATCATGTTATTGTCTACTAGTATGTTTCTCACGGTGTTCCTGCATTATATCCCATTGTTGGAAATACTAAGACAACTGAGAGGGGGGGGGGGTGAATCAATTGTTACTGTGCTTAAACAATTTTATGCCTATTGAAATATTATTAATGTTCTCCAAGTGATCATCAAGATTATGCAAGTCACGAACAACAAAAATAATAAATATCAATCACACATACGATATGCATAGAGACATATATTCATGAGGAAACCCATAAAGGGAGAAAACCTCTTCTTCTTAGAATGATAGGAAGTCTTTTAAGGTCTGTACATCATCAATCTTTGAGCACCAATGCAAAATGAGGCTACAACCTCTTCTTTAACAAGATGCAACTTGTAGAGAGCACCAACCCTCGGTTTCTCTAGCACCCACTAGAAGGAAGCACCAACTCCCTGAGTGTTCCAACACCAACTGGATGGAAGCACAAACTTCCAGTCACACGGGCACCAACCTGTATAACAAAGAACAAAGGTTATACCTTGCACCACCCTACCACCCTGGTTTTTCTGGCTGCAACCAGATGGAAGTTATAACTCCCTATGTTCAAGCACCCACTTGAAACTCCGAGGACAAAAGTCCTCCCTAGCACCACCCTACCACCCTGGAATATAAATCTTTTCTTGCTGAAATTTATTAAAGTGATACAATATTTATCAATGGCTTACCAGTCTCATCACTGTTCTGGTACACTGCTCTGCTCTGCCTGCATCAGTGTCTTCCTGCTCGCATCTTCTTGAGCTTAAGTTCTCGTACATTCTACTGTTTTCACCATTTCTTCTCTCTCCAACTTATGTTCTTCATCTCTGCATTTTCTCCCTCATCTCATGCTGTGATATACATTGATTACAGTTCGACTACTTTTTACAAAGAAACAACAACCTCACTCTGTCATGACATTTTTCTTTTATTCTTGCTCTCATCATCTGTTACACTCCGCATCTCCAATGATCAAGTCGAGAATCTCAAAAATGCTCAGGCATCATGATTCCAACACTCAAGAAAAATGATTCAACTGCTTAGGAACAATGATTCAATTAGTGTAACTGAATCATAACTGATCAAGAAATCATGAGATGAAACAACAACCCTTCGATCAGATTCGGTTTGATCAACGTCGTTGGATTATGCACATAACTGTTTTTTGATTTTTCAATGCGTAACCTCTGATGTGGAGCCTAGAAGTGCTAGCTCCTTCCCCTATCTTCCACTGATGTGACCTTGGGCAATGATATCATGTGACCTTGGGCAATGATATCATGTGACCATGTGATTGCGGGCGTGACCAAAGGTGGTTTGAGATCAATGCGCTGTTCACCCCGCAATTCACTACAGAGCTCCATGTATGCTTTCTCCAAAATTGCGGTTTCGATTGCGGCCCACCTTCAACACTTTAAAGTTCACACACCATCAATCCCTGCAATGTGACGGGACCGTCGATCTCATGATCTTGACAGTGCTCCTGAACTGACGGTTCAAATATGTCCTTTCAAGTTCTGAGGATAAGATCTAACCTTCCTAAATAAATGACTGTGATTTACTTTGTGATCCGGGCTCCGGGAGTTTCAAATATCAAACCCTGCTTTTCTCCGTACGCCAATATTCCAGAGTTAATGATCTGCGGACATCTATCGTTCTCAATCGACGACTCTACCTCTACTTCGGGAATTTGTCCTTTCAATCATATCAATGGTTCTGCGGCCCCTTACTCGATTCATCGGTTGAGATCTCCTTTGCTACTACGGGCTTCGACGATTTCAATTCTCAACCTTCACGCTCTCCTATAATGCTTTTAGCCGTAGTCCACAGATTCTTGCCACATGTCCTCCTCAAATCAATGGTCCTCATTCACTTCTGGACTTCGACCTTCGGGAGTTCAGGACTCTATCCCTCATGATTTCAGCTCTTCGACACTTTGGCCCTTCATGACTTTGGTCCTTCAGCACTTTGTCTCTTCGCGACTTCGGCCTTCAGGACTTCAGAGCTTTTATCATTTGTTGGTGGTGAAAATCTCGAAGTAAATCTCGTTGAGTGACATAACATTACACACGTCACCTGTTGACTTGGCATGAGTCGAGTGGTTGCCATGTGTCAGTCACCGATGTGGTCTACAACATGTCCTTGCTGACGTGGTCTGCCACATGTCCTTGCTGACATGGTCTGTCACATGTCCTTACTGACGAGGTCTACCACATGTCGTTGAATCAGACGATTGAGGCTTACTTCAGGTCTTTACCCGGAGTCCACATATTTATGCCACGTCTCTTCTGGATCAGACGACCCAGATCCACTTCGGACGATCTGACGCTTGAGATTTACTACACACGATATGACAACTGAGATCTATTTCGGATGATCGGACGATCGGGATTTACTTTGTCTCTTCGGATCTCTGGGCTCGAGAATTTCAAATATCAAACTTAAAATTCTCGAAGTGATTTCTCCAGAGCTCACGATCCGTCACCACATATCCCTCTGGATTTGATGGTTGAAATTTAATCCCGGCTCTCTGGGCTTCAGGTATTTCAGTTCTCAACTTGAAATTCTTAAAGTGAGATTTTCCAAAGCGTAACCTCCTCACATATTTAGACCCAAAACGAATGTTGTTTGTTGATCATGATCTTAGATCGACGACTCGATCTGTCTGTGATGCTTCTTTGCCTTGGTGTTAAATCCAATGGCCCTCCATATTTTCTTATCCTATCCTTCCACTTAATTTGATCCGACAATTGATGGATATCCGGGTGATCAAATTCTCAATCGTTTTTCCCTTCTGAGCTTTGATCTCTGCATACCGTTCGCTTCTCCTCTTGAGCCTATGCTGTTCCTATTTTCCATCATCACCACTGTTCTTGCCATCAATGAAAACCACACGCTTCCTGTAAAACATGCCAACAATATCCCCCTTTGGCATTGAAGGCAACCCTCAAAGGTTGCACTATTATTCTTAGACCTACTACTATAGCATCCATACCACACCTTTTCTCCCCCTTTGACATCAATGTCAAAGAAAAACATGCTCCCCCTGAGCTGTTGCAGTACTTTTCAGAGGTATTAGATATTTGTCCAACACATACTCCCCCTGAGCTGTTGCAGTACTTTTCGGAGGTATTAGATATTTGTCCAACACATACTCCCCCTGATTAGATAGTTTATTTTAACTAGATAACAGGGTCACGCCCAACTTATGGCGTAGATACTAAAATTGAGCTGTTGCAAGCGGTTTAGTGAAGATATCAACAATCTGATCTTTGGATGGAATATAATTCAGCTGAACTACTCTGTTTGTAACCTTCTCTTTGAGAAAATGATACTTTATTAGTATATGCTTAGTATTGGAATGAAGCACAATATTCTTGGAGACACTAATGGCATTGGTGTTATCACAATGAAGTGGAATGAGATCAATATAAGTTACCTTCAAATCTGCAAGAGTTTGTATCATCCATAAGATTTGAGTGCAACAAATAGAAGCAACAATTTACTCGGCCTACACAGTTGATAAAGAAATATATCCCTACTTCTTACTAAGTCATGTGACTAATGAATCACCTAAGAAGAATGCACCTCCACTGGTGCTCTTTCTTTCATCCAAACAATTTTCCCAATCAACATCTGAATATGCAATTAATTGAAAATTCCGATTTCTAGGATACCAAAGACCATAAGTCATTGTACCCTTCAAATATTTGAATATCTTTTTGACAACTTCTAAATGACTTTGTTTAGGATTAGACTGATAACGACCTACCATTCCAACAACTTGCATTATATCAAGATGGGATGCTGTGATATACATAAGACTTCCTATCATTGATTGGTATGTTCTTTGATCAACATCAGGTGGAATATTATTTATACTGAGCTTGCAACCAACCACCATAGGTGTACTAACAGGAGAGGAATCTTCCATTTGAAACTTCTTCAACATCTCTTTCAAATACTTTTCTTGAGAGATAAATAGCCTTGCAAAACTCTGATTGATTTGTAAACCAAGAAAATATGACAGTTCTCCTATCAAGGACATCTCAAACTCAGTTTGCATAGAATTAGAAAACAACTGAACTGAAGGGTCATTAGTGCATACAAAAATAATGTCATCTACATAAACCAAAACAACTAATAAATCATCACCTTCAGAATTAATGTATAGATTAGTGTCAACAATACCTTTCTTGAACCCTTTGTCCTATAGAAATTTGTCCAGTCTATAATACCAGGCTCGTGGTGTCTGTTTCAGTCCATATAATGCCTTTTTCAACTTATAGACATAGTTAGGATTATCTGTCAGTGAAAATCCTTCAGGTTTCTCCACATATACTTCTTCTTCTAGATATCCATTAAGAAATGATGACTTAACATCCATCTGATATACTTTAAAGTTCTTATGACATGCATAGGCAAGAAATATTCTGATGGCTTCCAATCTTGCCACTGGTGCAAAGGTTTCATGTTAAGCCCTAATGTTGGCTCATTACCCCTTAATTTGGGCATATTAGATTAGTAATGCTATTTTATTTATGTCGGCTTCAGGCCATTAGTTGTAATTTAGATTAGTAATGTTATTTTAATTATGTCGGCTTTAGGCCATTATTTGTAATTATACCTCCTAGTCTCCTATATATACCAAG
>ML801346.1:146315-186571 GCA_009831015.1 Picea engelmannii
TGTGGACAACACTTGTCTCAAGGGGAGGGGCATGTTAAGCCCTAATGTTGGCTCATTACCCCTTAATTGGGGCATATTAGATTAGTAATGCTATTTTATTTATGTCGGCTTTAGTCCATTAGTTGTAATTTAGATTAGTAATGCTATTTTAATTATGTCATCTTTAGGCCATTATTTGTAATTATACCTCCTAGTCTCCTATATATACCAAGGAGACATTTTCATTTTGAATCATCTTGTACTTGAACATTTAAGTGGGGTAAAAGGAGGTTGCCCCCTCGAAGAGGCTTATTATCTGAAATTATCTCTTTTCCAAGGCATTGAGTACTTTTTCTGAGGTTTTTATATGCTATATTGATGTTTGGTTCTTAACATTTCATCAAAATCCCATCCTTCAACTTGTGCATACCCCTTATAGACCAATCTGTATTTATTCTTAACAATTTGTCCTTGTTCATTCATTTTATTCTTAAACACCCATTTGGAGCCAATTACATTCTTATCTATAGGTCTAGGAACAAGCTCCCAAGTATTGTTCTTCTCAATCTGATCCAGTTCCTCATTCATTGATTTTAACCAGTTTACATCTTCACTGGTTTCATTAGATTTCTTGGGTTCCACCGTGGATATGAAGGCTATATGTGATTTCTTGGTGTCTTTGATTATCCTTCTCATGGTTTGTACACCTTTGTCTTTCTCACCAATTATCTGACTTGCAGGATGATTCTTTTGAGTAATTTTGGAGGGAGGATTTGATGTTGTCTGCTGATTTGAGTCTGCCTAAGTATTTGTATCTTCATTTGACTCAGAGTCTTCTCTTTCTGATTCTTGGACCTGTTCATCTTCAACTTCAAATATATCCTCTGTTGTTGATTCAACACTGCTTACATCTCATACCGAGATTTCTTCATCAAATTTTATGTCAATACAATCAACCAATTTATGCAGCCTCTTATTATAGCATCTGTATCCTTTACTGTTTGTAGCATACCCTAAGAATATACCATCATCAGCCCTGCCATCATATTTTCCAATATTTTCATCATTATTCTTGTTATAACACTTACTCCCAAAGACTTTAAAATGCTTGATTGAAGTAGGTCTTCCAAACCATAGTTCATAAGGAGTCTTGTCACTTTGTGGCCTGAGATGAGCTTTGTTAAGAATATGTACAACTGTATGAATTGATTCTACCTAATATGTCTAAGCAATATTCCTTTCATTCATCATTGATCTTTCCATCTGCTGGACTGATCTATTCTATCTCTCAACTACTCCATTTTGCTGTGGATTCCTTGGAATATTATACTCTCTTTTGATCCCATGTTTATCACAAAACTCTTTGAAGTCCCTTGAACTAAACTCTCCTCCTCTATCAGACCTTACTGCCTTCAATATTTTTCCTGTTTGATTCTCAGTCAGAGCCTTAAACACTTTGAATTTTTCAAATGATTTAGATTTTTCTTTAAGAAAGGCAACCCATGTAAGTCTAGAACAATCATCAAAAATCAACATGAAATAATTTTCTTTTCCTGTACCTTCCTTCCTTGATGGTCCACATAAATCCATATGTACTAACTGAAGAGATTTCTCTGTTGATGAAAAGTTCTTAGATTTAAATTGTGTCCAAGTGAGCTTTCCTATTTGGCAATGTTTGCATACAAAATCATATGGCTTTGATATTTTTGGAAGATCTTTTACCGCCCCACTGTTTCTAAGTTTGATTAGATGATCAAAATTTAGGTGTCCAAGTCTCCTATGCCATAACCATCTTTCATCATACTTTATTAAGTGACATTCTTCTTTTTCTTCTTTCAAGACATAGACATTGTTTTTTGTTCTTATTCCTTTTGCAATCAACTATCCTGAATTCACAGATTGTATTTTACAATCTTTAGAAGTGAAAAAAACTTTACATCCTCTGTCACAAACATGACTGACACTAATAATATTATGTTTCAGACCATCTACAAACAACATATCTTGAGCTTTCCCTTTGCCATTGCGTAGACTTACCATTCCTTTACCTTTGAGTTTTCTTGGTGCATCATTTCCAAAGGTTACATTTCCTGATTTTCTTTCACTTAGAGACAAAAACTTACTTTTGTCTCCAGTCATATGTTTGGAACATCCACTGTCAATATACCAAAGGTTATTTTGTCTTTGAGCTGAAAGTACTAGACCACATTTTCACTATCTTTCTTTTTCATGTGCTGGCATTTCTAGCTAAGGGTTTTATCCTTGGATCTTCTTTGTAATTCTTCAGATGGAAGTTTGCAGCTTTGTGGCTGAAGTTATGAAATTTATAGCATTCATGCTCATTGTTCAATAGGTCAAAGTGATTGGTGCAACTTTGTCTACTCGTTGGCTGTTTAGTTCTGTGTTGCAAAAATTGTTTATTTCTTGATCTCAGTTGCATGTCTCTAAACTTAATTTGACAATTTGCAATCTTATGACCAAAATTAGAGCAGTACAAACAATAACCATGGAAGAAATTATGGTACCTGAAGGATGGCCTTATTCTTGGCACTTGTTGCTCCATCTTCTGATATATTTGTTTTTGATCAGGGATCATCTTGTCTTTATTAGCTTTTGGTGGCAGAGTACTCACATGGTCTGATTGTCTGCTGACTTGGAACTTGATCATCTTTACTGGTTCTTTGATTTTTGACTATTTGCTGCTTGAACCACCTACATAGCCTAAACCAGTCTTCAAAAAAGGAGATCTCTATTTTCTCAGAATGTCGTTTAGTTCTGCTAAGGCTTTAATGCTTGGAATATTTTGGAGATACAATGATTTAAACTTCTCCATCTCTTTTCTGGTTTTTACTACCTCTTCTTCCAAGTCTTCACATCTTGCCTTCTTCTCTGATAACTGATATTTCATAATGTCCTCTATTTTCTTTGCCTCTTCTAATTCCACTTTTAGTAGGGCAAAGTCTTCAACAGGTTTTTTACTGTCTTTCTCGAATTGCATCAATAATTGTTTTTTCTTTTTCTTCTTAAATATGAGTCTAGCAATTTCTTCTAGGGAACTGATCAGTTCTCCTTCCAGGTCAACCACAACTTCTTCATCATTAACATCACTTCGTGTGATTTTATTATCATAATCCTCTTTGGACATAAGCATAAATTCATTAACCTTATCTTCACAAGAAGAATCACTATCTGTGTCTCCTGAAGAGTCTTCATTGTTTACACATAAAATTTTGTTTTTACCAAATCTCTTGGATTTGTACTTCTCTTCACCTTCAGAGTTCTGGTCCTTATTCTTGTGTGGCCACTTAGATGAAAAATGACCTATATTTCCACAGTTAAAACATTTGAAGGGCAACTTGCCTTGGTACTTGCCTGATCCTTTCTTTAGTCTTCTCACAAATTTTGCTTCAATTTCATCAGGCTTAGAATCCTCATTCTTATCTAATTTTAATGATGCTTCTCTAGAGGTAGGTTTATATTTACTAATCCTCATTTCATAAGCATTTAGAGTTCCTAGAAGTTGATCAATAGACAAAATCTTAAGATCATTCAGTTCTTCTATTGTAGAAACTTTTGGATTAAATCTATTTTGTAGAGATATTAAAATCTTCTGAACTAAAAATGTGTCTTCAATCTTCTCACCAAGACCCTTCATGGCATTCACAAGATCCTAAACTCTTAAGAAATATTTATTAACTGTTTCATCCTCAATCATCTTTAGTTGTTCAAATTTCAATCTATATGGATAAATTTTGGCATATTTTACTTTCTCATTTCCTTCAGAACTGCTAATGAGTTTATCCCACATCTCTTTGGTAGAATCAAGCTGCATTACTTTTACAAATTCAGATTCAACAAGCTCACTCAAGATAGCATTCATTGCCTTTGCATTGAAGCTAAATTCTAACTTATCATCTTTGGAAGCTAGCACAACAATTTTTGTATATCCAGTCTCTACAACATCCCAAACATCAACACCTAAGGCCATAATGTATGTTCTCATTCTAACCTTCGAGAAAGCAAAATTTGTTCCATCAAACAGAGGAGGCTTATTGGTCGAAGTTCCTTCATGACTTGTCATGTTTAAGCTTACTGATCTACCTTTAGCTAAAAGGAACCTACTCTGATACCAATTATTGGAAATACTAAGACAACTGAGAGGGGGGGGGTGAATCAGTTGTTACTGAAACAATTTTATGCCTATTGAAATATTATTGATGTTGTCCAAGTGATCATTAAGATTATGCAAGTCATGAACAATAGAAATAATAAATATCAATCACACATATAATATGCATAGAGACAGATATTCATGAGGAAACCCATAAAGGGAGAAAACCTCTTCTTCTTAGAATGATAGGCAGTCTTTTAAGTTCTGTACATCATCAATCTTTGAGAACCAACTCAAAATGAGGCTATAACCTATTCTTTAACAAGCTGCAACTTGTAGAGAGAACCAACCCTATGGTTTCTCTAGAACTCACTAGAAGGAAGCACCAACTCCCTGAGTGTTCCAACACTAACTGGATGGAAGCACCAACTTCCATTCACATAGACACCAACCTGTATAACAGAGAACACAGGTTCTACTTTGCACCACCCTACCACCCTGGTTTTTCTGGCTGCAACCATATGGAAGCTACAACTCCCTGTGTTCAAGCACCCACTTGAAACTCTAAGGACAACATTTCTCCCTAGAACCACCCTACCACCCTGAAATATAAATATTTGCTTACTGAAATTGATTATAGTGATACAATATTTATCAATGGCTTACCAGTCTCATCACTGTTCTTCTACATTGCTCTGCTCTGCCTACATCAGTGTCTTCCTGCTCGCATCTTCTCGCACTTAAGTTCTCATACAATTTGTTGTTTTCACCATTTCTGCTTTGTCCAGCTTATGTTCTTCATCTCTACATTTTCTCCCTCAGTTCATGATGTGATATACATTTCTTACAGTTCGAATACTTTTTCCAGAGAAACAACAAACTCTCTCTGTCATGACATTTCTCATTTATTTTTTCTCTCATCATCTATTACACTCCGCATCTCCAACGTTCAAGTCGGGAATCTCAAAAACACTTAGGCATCATGATTCCAATGCTCAAGAACAATGATTCAACCGCTCAGAAACAATGATTCAGTTAGTGTAAATGAATCGTAACTGATCAAGAAATCACAAGATGAAACAACAACCCTTCGATCAAATTTGGTTTGATCATCGCCGTTGGATTATACACGCAGGTGCTTTTTGATTTTTCAATGCGTAAACTCCGATGTGGAGCCTAGCAGCGCTAGCTCCTTCCCTTATCTTCCACTGATGTGACCTTGGGCGATGATATCATGTGACCATTCAATTGCGGGAGCGACCAAAGGTGGTTTTAGATCAATCCACTTTTCACCCCGCAATTCACTACAGAGCTCCACGTATGATTTCTCCAAGACTGTGGTTTTGATTGCGGCCCGCCTTCAACATTTTAAAGTTCACACACCTTCAATCCTTGCAATTCGAAGAGACCGTCGATCTCACTATCTTGAAGATGCTCATGAAATGAAGGTTCATATCTTTCCTTTCAAGTTCTGAGGATCAGATCTAACCTTCCTAAATCAACAACTATAATTTACTTCGTGATCCGAGCTCCGAGAGTTTCAAATATCAAACCCTTCTTTTCTCCGTACGCCAATCTTTCGGAGACGATGATCTACGGACACCTGTCCTTCTCAATCTAGGACTCTGCCTCTTCTTCGAGAATTTTACCTTTCATCCAAATCAACGGTTCTACGACCCCTTACTCTATTCATCGGTCGAGATCTCCTTCGTTACTCCGGGCTTTGATGATTTCAATTCTCAACCTTCATGCTCTCCCAGAATGATTTTAGCCAGAGTCCACAGATTCCTGCCACATGTCCTCCTATAAGAACGATCCTCGTTCACTTCGGGACTTCGGCCTTCGGGAGTTTGAGACTCTATCCCTTGCGAATTCGGCTCTTTGGCCCTTCAACACTTCATCCCTTCGCAACTTCAGTCCTTCGACACTTCGACTCTTCGTGACTTCGGCCTTCGAGACTTCAGATATTTTTTCATTTGTTGGTGGTGAAACTCCTGAAGAAAATCTCCCAGAGTGATGTAAAATTACACACGTCACCTATTGACTTGGCATGGGCTGAGTGGATTCCACATGTCACTCGATGATGTGGTCTGCCACATGTCCTTGCTAACATGGTATTCCACATATCCTTGCTGACGAGGTCTGCCTCATCTCCTTGAATCAGACGGTTGAGGCTTACTTCGAGTCTTTACCCGGAGTCCACATATTTATGTCATGTCTCTTCTAGATCAGACAACCTATATCTACTTAAGACAATCCGACGCTTGAGATTTACTATGAATGATCTGATGACTGAGATCTATTTCGGATGATCGGACGATCAAGATCTACTTTGGCTCTCCGGCTCTCCGGGCTTCAGGAATTTCAAATATCAAACTTAAATTGCTTGACGTGATTTCTCCAGAGATCACGATCCGTTGCCACGTATCCCTCTGGATTTGATGATTGAAATTTACTGTTGGCCCTTGACCAAGTTTTGAGGAAACACTTGGTCATATTTGACAGTTTTTGGAACTTCGACATCTTGTCAAAGATGGAGTGCAACGCAAAGTGGAGATCGTGGAAGCTAGACCCCTTTCTTGGGTCCTTTTTGGGTTTTTGGGGATAATGTAATGGGTATGGGATGTCGGCCCATGGGTTTACCCATGTTTAGGCCTATTTTGTAAAGTATAAATAAGTAGCTAGGCAATGTAAGAGAGGGCAAGAAGCTAAGTGCTAGTAAAGGCTTTGTGTATATTGTGTGACCGACTTGTAGAGCTGAGTGCAAGTGCTATAAGTGCTGAGTCAGGGAAGGAGGATCTGAGGATCTGACCCGCACAGAGCCTTCTTACTTATATCTGAGCCACACAGAGCTGAGTCGGGGAAGGAGGATCTAACGAGGTGCGGGTAGATATCCTGTCCTATGCGGAGTACAAGTTTGAGCTCTGTGCTGTAATCAGATTGACCAAAGCTAATCAAGAAGAAGAAGACTTTGTGGACGTATCCCTAGGGTGGGGGTGAACCACAATAAACCTGTGTGTTGTGCTCGGTGCCTCGACCTAATGTGTTTGTCTCTTTCCATGTGTTGCACTTTGATATGATTATGCTATGTGATTTTCTATGATATACTTATATAGATCTACTTTTCTTTGTGCTTCTTATATGTATGGATGTAGATATGACATATATGAAAGCGCTGAGTGCTAGACCTATTTTGTTGTTGCTAAGTGATAACTTAACCTAGATCTAAGTGAATGCTGTGGTTCTCTGTGCCATCTGCGGAGTGCCATGAGGGTTAAATACTGATGAATGATCTATGCTAAAGTGTTTGCTAAGTGTTAGAATCACAGATCTGTGTCCCAACTAAGGTTGCAGACACCTGAGTCTTGCAACCACCCCTGCCTCTACCTCGGGTGAGACTTCATCTTCTTCGCAGGTGTTGCCGAAAGGGTCGATAGTTAGGGTTTTGTTGGTGCACTGTTGAAGCATTGAACCCTAGGTATTCCCCTGTGCCAACAAATGGTTCTGTTGCCGGGACCTGAAAATGTGATTGCTGGGAACTGAGGAAGAAGAAGCTTTGTGCAGAAAGTCCATCCTGAAATTGTATAAGCTCTGTGCATGGACCTGTGCCCTAGTGCGCAGTGATCCACTTGATCCAAAAAGCTCTGTGCTGAAGAAGGAAGGAAAGATTTGAAGAAAAGAAGTCAGAACTAAATGCTTTGTGCTCTAAGAAAGGTTAAATTGGAAATTTCTAAGTCAGATCTACAGAAATAGGTAAGATATGTAAGCTCTGTGCTCTGATAAAGGTAATAATAGTTAAAATATCTTAGATCTGGAAGCTTTGTAATCTATAGAAGTAAAAGAAGTGAAATTTTTTGTTTCTAAAGTATGGATTTAGGTATGCTTGATAGATTTTTTCCTACCTTGAAAACTAGGGCATTGTTAGATGAAAGAACATTTGATATGAATAGATCTGATAAGAATAATGAAAGATATGTTATACCTATGCATAGAAAGAATTTTTGGACTAACCAATGGATGCAGGATCCTAGAAAGAATATTTTTCAGGATAACCATTATGATCCTAGTGCGCAATACAAGAAAAGTTGGGGATCATGGATGACAAAGAGAGGATTAACTCTTTGTTACAGTTTCAGAAGACCAGGACATCTTGCTAAGGAATTCCCTGGGAGAAACCCTGGTTTCCTATGTTGTAAGGCTATGGACCATGAAGTACTGGATTTCCCTAGAATGATTACTAGACTTGAAAAGCTAAATATGGAGCAGGGTCAAGAGACTAAGATTATAGAAGAACCCCAGAAAGAATCAAAGATTATGTTACTGAAAATGAAATAAACCCTTGATGAACATAAACATGCCAGTTTGTCAGAGATATTCAAAGAAAAGGAGAAAATCGAAGTAAGAATAGGAGACTTCGACATCGACTATGCTCTAGATGAGGGAACACAGATGAACATTATGACGAAAAGTACTTGGGAAACCCTAGGAAGGCCTGCTATGGTTCCTTCATTAGGAAGAATATGGTTGTTTAAAGGAAAAATGGTAACCCTATGTGGCAGAATTACCCAGATAGCTATGAGAACCCATGGAGCTTCGACAGAGGAAGAGTTCAAAGTCATTATAATTATTGAGGACCGTGCCCCATTTCCAGCTTTGTTAGGAAAGATCTGGATTGAAAAAGACAAGATCTGGAGAAAAGAAGAAAAGGAAGCCCTAGAACAGAAGAAGCAAGAACTCATGGAATTTATGACTAGAAGGATCGCCTACTTGATGGAAGAACAAGAAAATAGATCTCAGTTGTTGAACACCAAGGACCTGGATGTTGAAGCTATAAGAGCGTTAGAGGAGCCACAGAAGATCGAATTACCTAATCCATATGATAAAGTAGTATTACACTTGGATATGAAGAAAGGACCTCAGCAGCACGAAGTGACTATGTCGAGAAAAGATAAGACTCAGAATGGAAAAAGGATGCCCGAGATGAAGCTCACTAGGAAGAAGGATAGGAAGCTAAGTAAGAAGAGATCCAAGATCGAAAAGTTACAGAAGGTTCCAGAGGAAACTTCGCAGAAGGAAAAATCACAAGAATTGAGCTTCATCGAGATATCAAAACAATGACATCTGACACTTCGCCATGATGCAACAATATAACCATTGGACTGATATACCGGTTCGACTTCCACCCCGAACGGACAGAAAAACATTAAAGGATCACCACCAGACCGTTGGACAGCGCCATAATGGATGGATCAACGTTCACGAAAGCTTGATACTCATTGCAACCAGATCATTGATGAATTTCTTATTTATCTCGTCGTGCCATGCACGAAGAACACTTTTGCCAACTTAAAACACGAAGCCCGTAGAACTCGTAATTGTATATAGTGATCATTGCAAGTAGATCGTTCACCCTAGTGCAGTGTTTGGAGATCATTGTGACCCCGCTTATCTTTCCTAAGTGCGTATGTCCGACGATCTCACTGCGCTTGAGGAATCCATCACAAAAGTCCTTCTCAATTTAATGACTGAGAGAGTCATATTGGAAAGAAGAATGTCCACAGGAGTCCAAGCCTCATCGACGAGAGGAGTGAAAGCTATGATATACTTAGATATATCTACTTTGCTTTGTGCTTCTTAGATGTATGGATGTAGATCTGATTTATATGAAAGTGATGAGTGCTAGACCTATTTTGCTGTTGCTAAGTGATAACTTAACCTAGATCTAAGTGAATGTTGCGGTGCTCTGCGCCATCTGCGAAGTGCCATGAGGGTTAAATACTGATGAATGATCTATGCTAAAGTGTTTTCTAAGTGTTAGAATCAGAGATCTCTGTCCCAGCTAAGGTTGCAGACACCTGAGTCTTGCAACCACCCCTGTCTCTACCTAGGGTGAGACTTCATATTCTTCGTAGGTGTTGCCGAAAGGGCCGGTAGTTAGGGTTTTGTTGGTGCGCTGAACTTTGGGTCTGCCCCTGTGCTAACAAATGGTTCCATTGCCGGGACCTGAAAATGTGATTGCTGACAACTGAGGAAGAAGAAGATTTGTGCATAAAGTCCATCCTAAAATTGTATAAGCTCTGTGCATGGACCTGTGCCCTAGTGCGTAGTGATCCACTTGATCTTAAAAGCTCTGTGCTGAAGAAGGAAGGCCAGATCTGAATAAAAGGATTCAGATCTGAACGCTTTGTGCTCTAAGAAAGGTTAAAGTGGAAGTTTCTAATTCAGATCTATAGAAAGAGGTAAGATCTGTAAGTTCTGTGCTCTGATAAAGGTAAGAATAGTTGAAAGATCTTAGACATGGAAGCTTTGTAATATATAGAAATAAAAGAAGTGAAAATTTTTGTTTCTAAAGTATGGATTTAGGAATGCTTGATAGATTTTGTCCTACCTTGAAAACTAGGGCATTGTTAGATGAAAGAACATTTGATATGAATAGATCTGATAAGAATAATGAAATATATGTTATACCTATGCATATAATTTTTTTTTGGACTAACCAATGGATGGAGGATCCTAGAAAGAAATTTTTGCAGGATATCCATTATGATCCTAGTGTGCAGTACAAGAAAAGTTGGGGATCATGGAAGAGAAAGAGAGGATTAACTCTTTGTTACAGTTGTAGAAGACCAGGACATCTTGTTAAGGAATGTCCTGGGAGAAACCCTAGTTGCCTCTGTTGTAAGGTTATGGACCATGAAGTACTGGATTTCCCTAGAATGATTACTAGACTTGAAAACCTGAATATGGAGTAGGGTCAAGAGACTAATATTATAGACCAACACAAGTATCAGGCTTCGTAGTTGACCTTGCAGGAAACTGCGCAGAGGGACTACAGATGAACTGGGCGAAGTACCTGGTGAATCAACTGGAGATTGACTGCAGAGAAGCTTAGGATCAGGGGCATGGATTCCATTTTAGCTGGCTCCTGATACTGATCGCCTTTGTTTCATGGGAGCTACCAGAAGGTGCAACTTTCCCGGACATTGACCCTTTTGAGCCACTATCTGCGAAGTTCAGTACCTTGTGGTACTTGAATGACATGAGCAAGAAATGGCAATCGAATGCCATTTTCCACGTATATTATAATCAACTGAAAGAAGCCATAAGGAGTGAACCTCGCATAACCCTGAACACTTTACAGAGGTTTCGACCTCTGATAAAGTTCAGCGTGGACCACCATTTTATATACCTAACCCCACACACTGATGAGCACCAAGAACAACTCCAGTCCTACTATAAGATGATAGAAGAAGACCTGGAAGATATCACCAAGGAGTGGTTGTCAGACCTCCTTACTTCAGTAGACCCCACAAAAATTTCAGACATCGACAGCCTAGAAGCTGTGCAAGATACACCTGGGCCTAGTAGAACAAAGAAGACAAAGGAGACGAAGAAGCCCGAAGAGTTTCAGTATATAGATAGTAGATCTGTAAGGATGGCTTCCATTACGCAAGACGAAGAAGGTTATGACGAAGAAGGTGAAAAATCTGAGCAACAACAAGTCGAAGTACCACCACCCAGGGATGAAGAAGACTCATCCAAGAAAAGGAAGGTTTCACCTCTGAATTTTTCCTCCAGAAAGAAACCAAGAACCCCTGTAACTAAGATGCAAACTGCCCTCACGTTGGATGAATTTGATTTCATTGTGTCAACGGTCAATGATGCTTCAAAGGAAATAATAGAGAAGCAGGAAGCGAAGCAGGAACACATGTATATCCAGATTGATATCGTGCTCCAAGGAGTACAACAGGCACTCCAGTCTAGCCAAGCAATCTCTACTACACATCTGCCAGAAGGAAAGGTAGAAAAAGGAGACGAATCAGTCCAGCTCCGAAAGATTGCTGATACAATCGAAGTACGCCTTTGACGTGCCTAGGAAGAAAAAGAGCAGGCCAACCAGGCCCTCAAGAAGGCACATGAAGAAATTATTGAGCAACGCCAAGCAACACAACAAGAGAAGAATGCTCTCCAAGCAAAATTTGAATAAGATCGAGTGAAGGTCCAAAAAGATAAAGAGCAACTGCTCGCGAAGTAGATCGGAATTGAAGAAGTAGTCAACAGAGCATTTTACTTTGTGAACGTCTTAGAGAAGAAGGCCAAAGAGCCCCTAGAGCATCAAGTGATGAAGCTGGCTAAAGTTATTGAACAGCTTCAACAAAGGGTTGTGGAACTAGAGCTTCAGAGAATACCATAGACTCCAAAAGAAGTGTGCGACCAACGAGAATTGGATGCTCAGAGTGCAGTCGAGAGGATTAGAAAACTTGTTGTAGAATGAAAAAAACTAGGTAACAAAATCTCTCAGATATATGAGAAACTATATGAAGACCCAGAGTTGAAGAAACTGGAGTCCCAACTCCAGGAAGTGAAGCAACATGTAGATACAGTACAAGCACAACTCAAGCTCCTGTCACCTATCGAGAGGATGAAGAGATCCCAAGAACATTGAACTGCCCAACAACTTGTTCTTACCATGCAGAACAAAGTGATTGAAGTCACCCAAAAACTCCAGATGAGCCTGGAGGAGGCCTATATACTGTTTGAAGAAATTGAAGGCCAAGGAACACTACTGGAACAAGTAGATGTTACAGTCAAGCAACAACTGGAAGGGCCTATCAGCGAAGTGGTTGTTCAAGAGTTCACTAAGCAGGAAGCAGTAGAACAGAGACAATTCGAAGCAGCTCGAGCCAAGATCGATACCTTTGAGGCAACTTTACCCAGATCTAAGTCTCTCGGGACGAGTCACAGGTGAGTGTTGGGGGCCTGTTGGCCCTTGACCAAGTTTTGAGGAAACACTTGGTCATATTTGACCATTTTTGGAACTTCGACAACTTGTCAAAGATGGAGCGCAACACAAAGTGGATATCGTGGAAGCTAGACCCATTTCTTGGGTCCTTTTTGGGTTTTTGGGGATAATGTAATGGGTATGGGATGTCAGCCCATGGGTTTACCCATGTTTAGGCTTATTTTGTAAAGTATAAATAAGTAGCTAGGCAATGTAAGAGAGGGCGAGAAGCTAAGTGTTAGTAAAGGATTTGTGTATACTGTGTGACTAACTTGCAGAGCTAAGTGAAAGTGTTGTAAGTGCTAAGTGCACAGATTGTAAGAAGGCTCTGTGCTAAATCTACTCGGGGAAGGAGGATCTCGTGAGGTGCACGCAGATCTCCTGTCATATGCGAAGTACAAGTTTGAGCTTTGTGCTGTAATCAGATTGGCCAAAGCTAATCAAGAAGAAGAAGACTTTGTGGACATAGTCTCAGGGTGGGGGTGAACCACGGTAAACCTGTGTGTTGTGCTCGGTGCGTCAACCTAATGCGTTTGTCTCTTTCGATGTGTTGTGCTTTGATATGATTATGCTATGTGATTTTCTATGATATACTTAGATAGATCTACTTTTCTTTGTGCTTCTTAGATGTATGGATGTAGATCTGACATATATGAAAGTGTTGAGTGCTAGACCTATTTTGTTGTTTCTAAGTGCTAACTTAACCTAGATCTAAGTGAATGCTGCGGTTCTCTGTGCCATCTGCGGAGTGCCATGATGGTTAAATACTGATGAATGATCTATGATAAAGTGTTTGCTAAGTGTTAGAATCACATATATGTGTCCAAGCTAAGGTTGCATACACCTGAGTCTTGCAACCACCCTTGCCTCTACCTCCAATGAGACTTCATCTTCTTCGCAGGTGTTGCCGAAAGGGCCGATAGTTAGGGTTTTTTTGGTGCACTGTTGAAGCGTTGAACCCTGGGTCTGCCCCTGTGCCAACAAACTGTTTCGTTTCCGGGACTTGAAAATGTGATTGCTGGGAACTGAGGAAGAAGAAGATTTGTGCAGAAAGTCCATCCTGAAATTGTATAAGCTTTGTGCATGGACCTGTTCCCTAGTGCTCAGTGATCTACTTGATCCAAAAAGCTCTGTGCTGAAAAAGGAAGGACATATCTGAAGAAAATAAGTCATTTCTTAACGCTTTGTTCTCTAAGAAAGGTTAAAGTGGAAGTTTCTAAGTTAGATCTACAGAAAGAGTTAAGATCTGTAAGCTCTGTGCTTTGATAAAGCTAAAAATAGTTAAAATATCTTAGATCTGGAATCTTTGTAATCTATGGAAGTAAAAGAAGTGAAAATTTTTGTTTCTAAAGTATGGATTTAGGTTTGCTTGATAGATTTTGTCCTACCTTGAAAACTAAGGAATTGTTAGATGAAATAATGTTTGATATGAATAGATCTGATAAGAATTATGAAATATATGTTATACCTATGCATAGAAATAATTTTTGGACTAACCAATGGATGCAGGATCCTAGAAAGAATTTTTTGCAGGATAGCCATTATGATCCTAGCACGCAGTACAAGAAAACTTGGGGATCATGGAAGAGAAAGAGAGGATTAACTCTTTTTTACAGTTGCATAAGACTAGGACATCTTGCTAAGGAATGCCCTGGGAGAAACCCTAGTTGCCTCTGTTGTAAGACTATGGACCATGAAGTACTAGATTTCCCTAGAATGATTACTAGAATTGAAAAGCTAAATATGGAGCAGGGTCAAGAGACTAAGATTATAGAAGAACCCCAAAAAGAATCAAAGATTATGTTACTGAAAATGAAAGAAACCTTGGATGAACATAAAGATGCCAGTTTGTCAGAGATCTTCAAAGAAAAGGAGAAAATCGAAGTAAGAATAGAAGACTTCGACATCGACTGTGCTCTAGATGACATAACATAGATGAAAATTATGATATAAAGTACCTGGGAAACCCTACGAAGGCCTTCTATGGTTCCTTCACTAGGAACAATAGGGTTGTTTAAAGGAAAAATGGTAAGCCTATGTGGCAGAATTACCCAGATAGCTATAAGTACCCATGGAGCTTCGACAAAGGAAGAGTTCGAAGTCATTAGATTTATTGAGGACTGTGCCCCATTTCCAATTTTGTTAGGAAAGATCTGGATTGAAAAAGACCAGATACGAAGAAAAGAAGAAAAGGAATCCCTAGAACAGAAGAAGCAAGAACTCATGGAATTTATGACTAGAAGGATCACCTACTTGATGGAAGAACAAGAAAACATATCTTAGCTGTTGAACACTAGGGACCTGGATGTCGAAGCTATAAGAGCATTAGAGGAACCACAGAAGATCGAAATACCTAATCCATATGATGAAGGAGTATTACCCTTGGATCTGAAGAAAGGACCTCAGGAGCGCGAAGTGACGATGTCGAGAGAAGATAAGACTCAGAATGGAAAAAGGATGACTGAGACGAAGCTCACTGGGAATAAGGCTAGGAAGCTAAGTAAGAAGAGAGCAAAGATCGAAAAGTTACAGAATGTTCTGGAGGAAACTTCGTAGAAGGAAAAGTCACAAGAATTGATCTTCGTCGAGATATCAAAACAACGACATTTGGCACTTCCCCATGGCGCAACAATATAACCGTTAGATCGATATACCCGTTCAAATTCCGCCCAAAACGGATAGAAAAGCATTAAAGGATCACCACCAGACCGTTGGACCACACCATAACGGATGGATCAACATTCACGAAAGCTTCATACCCATTGCAACCAGACCATTGATGAATTTCTGATTTAGCTCGTTGCGCCGCGCATGCAGAAAAAATTTGCCAACTGAAAACTCGAAGCTCATAGAACTCGTAATTGTATACAGTGATCATTGCAAGCAAATCGTTCACCCTAGTGCAATGTTTTGAGATCATTGTGACCCCAATTATCTTTCCCAAGTGTGTATGTCTGACGAGCTCACTGCGCTTGAGGAATCCATCACAAAATTCCTTCTCGATTTAATGAATGAGAGAGTCATATCGAAAAGAAGAATGTCGACAGGAGTCCAAGCCTCATCGACAAGAGGAGTGCAAGCCTCCCTGTGGACTGCCCGAGCTGGAACATATCGAGCCTACGCAGAGAGGAGAACTAAGCATAAGGACGACATAACCAATGCAAAGTTAGTGCCATCCATTCTACCAGCTTACATACCCCCTATGAGCGGTGATATTAACAGGGACAATGTCCCTAGAGATTTTGAATATATAGAAGTAAAAGAAGTGAAAATTTTTGTTTCTAAAGTATGGATTTAGGTATGCTTGATAGATTTTGTCCTACCTTGAAAACTAGGGCATTGTTAGATGAAAGAACGTTTGATATGAATAGATCTGATAAGAATAATGAAAGATATGTTATACCTGTGCATAGAAATAATTTTTGGACTAACCAATGGATGCAGGATCCTAGAAAGAAAATTTTGCAGGATATCCATTATGATCCTAGTGTGTAGTACAAGAAAAGTTGGGGATCATGGAAGAGAAAGAGAGGATTAACTCTTTGTTAGAGCTGCAGAAGACCAAGCCATCTTGCTAAGGAATGCCCTGGGAGAAACCCTAGTTGCCTCTGTTGTAAGGCTATGGACCATGAAGTACTGGATTTCCCTAGAATGATTGCTAGACTTGAAAAGCTGAATATGGAGCAGGGTCAAGAGACTAAGATTATAGAAGAACCTCAGAAAGAATCAAAGATTATGTTACTGAAAATGAAAGAAACCTTGGATGAACATAAATATGCCAGTTTGTCAGAGATCTTCAAAGAAAAGGAGAAAATCAAAGTAAGAATAGGAGACTTTGACATCGACTGTGCTCTAGATGAGGGAACACAGATGAACATTATGACAAAAAATACTTTGGAAATCCTAGGAAGGCCTGCTATGGTTCCTCCACTAGGAAGAATAGATTTGTTTAATGGAAAAATGGTAACCCTATGTGGCAGAATTACCCAGATAGCTATGAGTACCCATGGATGTTCGACAGAGGAAGAGTTCGAAGTCATTAGATTGATTGAGGACCGTGCCCCATTTCCAGATTTGTTAGGCAAGATCTGGATTGAAAAAGACCAGATTCAGAGAAAAGAAGAAAAGGAAGCCCTAGAAAAGAAGAAGTGAGAACTCATGGAATTTATGACTAGAAGGATTGCCTACTTGATGGAAGAACAAGAAAACAAATCTCAGCTGTTGAACACCAGGGACCTAGATGTCGAAGCTATAAGAGTGTTAGAGGAACCACAAAAGACCGAAATACCTAATCCATATGATGAAGGAGTATTACCCTTGGATCTGAACAAAGGACCTAAGTAGCGCGAAGTGACTAGGTCGAGAGAAGATAAGACTCAGAATGGAAAAAGGATGACCGAGACGAAGCTCTCTAAGAAGAAGGCTAGGAATCTAAGTAAGAAGAGAGCCAAGATTGAAAATTTACAGAAGGTTCCAGAGGAAAATTTGCAGAAGGAAAAATCACAAGAATTGAGCTTCGTCGAGATATCAAAACAAGGACATGTGGAACTTCACCATGGAACAACAATATAGCCGTTGGACCGATATACCCATTTGAATTCCACCCCGAACGGACATAAAATCATTAAAGGATCACCACCAGACCATTGGACCACGCCATAATGGATGGATCAACGTTCACGAAAGCTTCATACCTGTTGCAACCAGACCATTGATGAATTTCCTATTTAGCTCGTCGCGCTGCGCACGCATAACACTTTTGCCAACTGAAAACTCGAATCCCGCAGAACTCATAATTGTATACAGTGATCATTGCAAGCAGATCGTTCACCCTAGTGCAGTGTTTTGAGATCATCGTGACCCTGCTTATCTTTCCCGAGTGCGTATGTCCGATGATCTCACCACGCTTGAGGAATCCATCACATAAGTCCTTCTCGATTTAATGACTGAGAGAGTCATATCGGAAAGAAGAATATCCACAGGAGTCCAAGCCTCATCGACGAGAGGAGTGCAAGCCTTCCTGTCGACTGCTCGAGCTAGAACATCTCGAGCCGACGTAGAGAGGATAACTAAGCATAAGGACAACATAGCCAACGCAAAGTTAGTGCCATCCATTCTACCAGCTTACATACCCCCTATGAGCGGTGAGATTAACAGGGAAAATGTCCCTAGAGATTTTGAATATACCCTAGTAACTGCATATTTACTGAAGGGAGTATGCACCTACCGCATAGATCAAGACAAGGTTACAACGTTAAAGTTTTGCGAATTCAACTTGGGGGACCGTAAATTTTATAGCATGGTTGCCCCATATAAGTAATTGACGTGAACTAAGGGAAAGAAATCGAAGCTCATCCCACAACAATGGACGATGAACCTCGTGCAGTCTACTCTGCTAAATGTTATGAAAATACCACACTTCGACAGACACTAGGAGGTGAATGCTTGTGTAAATTTACTGCTAGCAAGTTACCACGAAGGATACTTGTGGTTAGATTTCCACATAACTGTTGATCTGACGCTGATCAATAGAATCATAGGGCTTAGCATGCAGGGCCCTGATCCCCATGATTACTATACTGGAAAGACCGCAGACCGTGCTCTTGCGCAGAAGATAAAAGAGGCCTATGGCGATGTTGAGAAACGAATGAGAGGCTACAAGGTAGATTCTATTGAAAGTAGTCCAGTGCGCGTCACATTCCAACTAATCACAGGGAAGCTGGTACGTAAGAATCGAGCAACACAAGTATCATGCTTCGTAGTTTACCTCGCAGGAAAGTGCGCAGAGGGACTATAGATGAACTGGGTGAAGTACCTGGTGAATCAACTGGAGATTGACTGCAGAGAATATTAGGATCAGGTGCACAAATTCCATTTTAGCTGGCTACTGATACTGATCGCCTTTGTTGCATGGGAGCTACCAGAAGGTGCAAATTTCCCAATCCTTGACCCTTTTGAGCCACTAGCTACGAAGTTCAGTACCTTGTGGTACTCGAACGACATGAGCAAGCAATGGAAATCGAATGTCTTTTTCCATGTATATTATAATCAACTGAAAGAAACCATAAGGAGTGAACCTCACATAACCACGAACACTTTACAGAGGTTCCGACCTCTGATAAATTTCAACGCGGACCGCCACTTTATCTACCTAACCCCATGCCCTGATGAGCACCAAGAAAAACTCCAGTCCTACTATAAGATGATAGAAGAAGACCTGCAAGAGATCACCAAGGAGTAGTTGGCGGACCTCCTTGCTTCAACAGACCCTGCAAAAATTTCAGACATCGACAACCCAGAAGTTGCACAAGATACACCTGGGCCCAGTAGAACAAAGAAGACATAGGAGATGAAGAAGGCCGAAGAGGTTCAGGATATATATAGCAAATCTGTAAGGATGACTTCCATTATGCCAGACGAAGAAGGTGATGATGAAGAAGGTGCAGATTCATCCAATAAAAGGAAGGTTTCACCTCTGAAGTCTTCCTCCATAAATAAACCAAGAATCCCTGTAACTAAGATGCGAACTACCCTCATGTTGGATGACTTTTATTTCATTGTTGCAGCGATCAATGATGCTTCAAAGGAAATAATAGAGAAGCAGGAAAAAATGTATATCCAGATTGAGATCGTGGTCCAAGGAGTACAACAGGCACTCCAGTCTAGCCGAGCAATCTCTACTACGCCTTTGCTAGAAGGAACAACAGAAGAAGGAGATGAATCAGTCCAGCTCTGCAAGATTGTTGATATAGTCGAAGTATGCCTTCAACGTGCCTAGGAAGAAAAAGTGCAGGCCACCCAGGCCCTCAAGAAGGCACAGGAAGAAATTATTGAGCAACGTCAAGCAATGCAACAAGAGAAGAATTCTCTCAAGCAAAATTTGAAGAAGATCGAGCGAAGGTCCAGAAAGAGAAAGAGAAGCTACTCACGAAGCAAATTAGAATTGAAGAAGCAGTCATCAGAGCATTTCTCTCTATGACCGTCTTAGAGAAGAAGACCGAAGAGCCCATAGAGCATCAAGTGATGAAGCTGGCTGAATTTATTCAACAACTTTAACAAAGGGTCATGGAACTAGAGCTTCAGACCATACCACAGACTCTGTAAGAAGTGCACGACTAGCGAGAATTGAACGCTCAGAGTGAAGTCGAGAGGATTAGAAAACTTGTTGCAGAATGAAAACAACTAAGTAACAAAAGCGCGCAGATATATGAGCAACTATGAAGACCCAGAGTTGAAGAAACTAGATTCCCAACTCCATGAAGCGAAGCAACACGCAGATACAGTACAAGCACAGCTCAAGCTCATGTCACCTATCGAGAGGATGAAGAGATCCCAGGAACAATGAACTGCCCAACAACTTGTTCTTACCATGCAGAACAGAGTGATGGAAGTCACCCAGAAAATCCAGCTGATCCAGGAGGAGGCCTATATATTGTTTGAAGAAATTGAAGGCCAAGGAACACTACTGGAACAAGTAGTTGTTACAGTCGAGAAGCAATTGGAAGGGCCTATCAACGAAGCAGTTGTTTAGGAGTTCACTGAGTAGGAAGCAGTAGCATAGAGACAAGTCGAAGCAACTCAAGCCAAGCTCGAGACCTTTGAGGCAACTTTACCCAGATCTAAGTGACCCGGGATGAGTCACAGGTGAGTGTTGGGGGCCTGTTGGCCCTTGAACAAGTTTTGAGGAAACACTTGGTCATATTTGACTGTTTTTGGAACTTCGATAGCTTGTCAAAGATGGAGCGCAACGCGAAGTAGAGATCGTGGAAGCTAGACCCCTTTCTTGGGTCCTTTTTGGGTTTTTGGGGATAATGTAATGGGTATGGGATGTCGGCCCATGGGTTTACCCATGTTTAGGCCTATTTTGTAAAGTATAAATAAGTAGCTAGGCAATGTAAGAGAGGGCGAGAAGCTAAGTGCTAGTAAAGGCTTTGTGTATACTGTGTGACCAACTTGTAGAGCTAAGTGCAAGTGATGTAAGTGCTGAGTGCACGAATTGTAAGAAGGCTCTGTGCTAGATCTACTAGGGGAAGGATGATCTGGCGAGGTGCGCACAGATCTCCTGTCCTATGCAGAGTACAAGTTTGAGCTCTGTGCTATAATCAGATTGACCAAAGCTAATCAAGAAGAAGAAGACTTTGTGGACGTAGCCCCAGGGTGGGGGTGAACCACGGTAAACCTGTGTGTTGTGCTTGGTGCGTCGACCTTATGTGTTTGTCTCTTTCGATGTGTTGTGCTTTGATATGATTATGCTATGTTCTTTGCTATGATATACTTAGATATATCTACTTTTCTTTGTGCTTCTTAGATGTATGGATTTAGATCTGACATATATGAAAGTGCTGAGTGCTAGACCTATTTTGTCATTGTTAAGTGCTAACTTAACCTAGATCTAAGTGAATGCTACGGTGCTCTGCGCCATCTGCGGATTTCCATGAGGGTTAAATACTGATGAATGATCTATGCTAAAGTGTTTGCTAAGTGTTAGAATCAAAGATCTGTGTCCCAACTAAGGTTGCAGACACCTGAGTCTTGCAACCACCCTTGCCTCTACTTCAGGTGAGGCTTCATCTGCTTTGTAGGTGTTGCCAAAAGGGCCGGTAGTTAGGGTTTTGTTGGTGTGTTGTTGAAGCTTTGAAGCTTGGGTCTGCCCCGGTGCCGACATTTACTCCGTCTCTCTGGGCTTCGTGTATTTCAGTTCTCAACTTGAAATTCTTAAAGTGAGATTTTTCGAAGCGTAACCTCCTCACATATTTAGACCTGAAATGAATGTTGTTCATTGATCATGGTCTTATATCGACGGTTCGATATGTCTACGATGTTGCTTTGCCTTGGTGTTAAATCCAACGACCCTCCATATTTTCTTATCCTATCATTCCACTTAATTTGATCCGATGATTGACGAATATTCGGGTGATCGAATTGTCAATCGTTTTTCCCTTCTGAGCTTTGATCTCTGCATACTGTTCGCTTCTCCTCCTAAGATTTTGTTGTTCCTGTTTTCCATCGTCGCTGTTGTTCTTGCCATTAATGAAAAACACAATCTTCCATTAAAACATGACAACAATCCCATGCTACATATCTAATGGTGGATTTCTGCTGATGGTACCCTTTGATTTTTACTATCCTTTCCCATTCATATTCTTATTTTTCCTTGTTGATGTTAGCCATTTGCGCTACATGAAGAAGGAGATGAGGGTTCATTCTTATTCCAATCCACTTTTTTTTCAATTTTCTTAGTGCTTCTTTGTAACAAGTTGTTCTGATAAGAGAAAACTATAGAGCATTGGGAGAATGGGGTTCTTTAATCTGCAGTTTGTGAGGCAATGAGTTCCACCTCTTGTGGCAAGCTTCTGCTACCTCCTCACCCACGAGTCTCAGTGTATCATCTAGGTGAGCCATTGCTTCTCTTTGCTTAGTTGTTCATATTGGAACCATTTTTTTGTTTATTGAGAGGTTTGATATGGCTTGGTATGACATCTCGTTTCCTAGTTGATTTAGCACTAATCCACAATGGTTTTTGAAATTCATTTTCCTTGTACGTTTTTAGCTCTTCTGCCCTCATTTCTTCGTGTATTAACCATGACATAAAGGCCATCATCTGAGCAACCCCTACATATGGATTTAGGTTCCATTTGTAGGGGTGTGGGAGGATAATGTTGTGTAAGTAAAACTCACACATCCTTTCCTTTTCTTCCAGGTTTCAGTCTTGGTAGGCATATAAGAAATTTTTGGGTGTGTCAAGGTTGTATCTTACCAGTTGAGCCAGAATTTCAATTTGATTTTTGTGCCATTTTTGTTTAAGTAACAATGCATATACCCTAGCAGGTTGTCTGCACTCCAACATATCTAGGGACACCTGCATTATGGTATTTACTCTATCTTCCGTGGTCTCTATATTTTCACTCATGTAATCCAAATCTCACTTTGCTTCTTCCAATTTCTATTTTGGTTTTTGATTTTCCACCCTTAGTTTTTTATTGTATCCAATATTCTGCATGGTCATGATCTAGAATTTCTCTTGCAGGTGTTAAATTTGCTTCTCCATTTCTTGATGTGATTCTTTTTTATTGTTTCCTTTGTTACTTTATTCCATTCTCTTCCATTTTATAACGTCAACATTGGATTTTTCCAACTCCAATAGGGTGGAATAGAGAAGTTTTTCCACTGGTGTCTTAGTTTTGGAAGTTCCTTCAATTGGTAGTGGATTCTCTTATGTGCCTTCTATCTCTCCTTGGGGTTATTTTTCTTTGGATCCTTGCAATCCTTCTAGGCTAGGGGAGTATTTTACTTCCTCAACTTCATACTTCTTAAGGCATATGATACCATTAGCTTGATGAGCCCATGGTGGGACAAGAAATCATACTTTCCCTTTTTTACCTTGATGCTCATCACCTTCAAAGATTGAAGGAGAAAATAGGGTACAATTAAGTTGTTGTCTAGTTGTTGGTTGGAGTAATGCCTGAGTTGATGGATAAGTCTGAAATGATATGCACACACTACACTCATCCTCCTCTCACAAGTGACATATTTGATTATGTGATAGGCCACTTTTGGCTAAGGGTGAGGGAGGATTTCTCTCTTGATGCAAATTTTATCTTCTTGTGGTTTTTCATTTGGGTAAAAAAATGACTCGTTGGCATTGATAGCCTCTTACTTTTCTTCCTTATCCCAAGGAAGACCCATTGGTAGGATATATATTTTGCTGATAAATGCTTCATTGACCCTGATAACCAGACCTCTCACTGTTGATACATATTCTTGTTCTTTGATGTATTGAAAATTAAATGCAAACTCTAAATCAATTTCATTATCAAAACCCATGAATATTTCAAAGTAACCTAACTAGTTGCTTCTCTGAAGGATCTCCACAATTTATGGATTATCATAAATTCTTGATGGTTCTATTGGTTCCCTTTTATTGAACCCTTCTCCCATGTTCTCTTAGAAATTGTTACTCACTGATGTATAGAAGTCAAATGCACAAATATTGTTTCCAAGGGATAAGAGATTTGAAAAGAAAAATATGGGCCATACTTTCTTGTAGGAGGAAGTATACAGGAAGAGAAGAAAATAAAAATTAAGAAAATCAATCTTTGTTCTTCACAAAACTTTTAGTGTTTTTGAGCCAAGGGTTTTCAACATAAATTACTGATAAATTTAGGGATTCAAAAAGGTATTCAAGAGTGACATCAAGAGGAAGGGGGTATTTTCTCAAGACGTTTCTATAGGACTATGTAGACAATCTCTACAGAATTGTGGAGACAAATTTCTATAGGATTGGAGACCATTGCTCATGAAAATTATGTAGACCATTGTACATGAAAATTATGTAGACCCAACAAAACGATTTTGACCATATGGAATTTTAAAAACAAAAATTTAACAATAGTTTAAGGAAAATTCGAGGCAGAGAGCAATTCTCTGTGAGGAAGATTTCGATAGCTACCTTCCTATGGCGAACCCTATTTCTCTAGAGAGAATCCTTATTTCTGGATGACTGCTTGCCTGTCTATCCCGATCTGTTAGTTGGTACTCCTTATCTCTTTTTGATGCTATAGAGTCCCTTATGTTTTACAACAATTTGAAATGGTGACCAAAAAGTTCACTTACTTGCACTTATGCCCGAATTTTGGGTTTAACTCGCATCTTATCCCAATTGTCGATATGATGGCTATTATACTCATGAAATCGTGTTTTTGGGATCTTTAGTTCGTTTGGATGCTTCTCCACTTGAATTATGTGTCAGTCTCATTCACCCACGAATTATGCCTCCCCCCTTGACGTGACATTCAAGGACTTCCTCGTTCTCATCACCCTTGATATATTTAATATATTTTGACCATATATAATATGCATGCATTTAAATTTGTATGTTGCTAAATGAAAGTTTTTAGAGAGAGGAAATAAGTGCGATTAGCTTAGGTTACCTTTGTGGGCGCACTGAGTTTTTCATGTGTTTGAATTGTTTTGTACATTGAACTTTTAGTACCATTTTTGTTCCTATCAAAGATATGAAGGTTTGATGAAGTGACTAGTCCGAGATTAGATGAGTTAGTGGCAGAAGGGAAATCTTCAAGAGCCCCTAAGCTAAAAATTCCAAGTTACCTCGAGGAAAGTTGAATAAAAATGCAACAACCCCATGCCTTTTTATGTCCGAGGAAAGTTTCAAGCTCTCGGGTGCTTATCGAGAGTCAAAAGGGGCTTATTTTTCCCAAAAATGAGCTTAAGCACAAAGAGCCCAGAGGATTATCACAAGACCTAAAGAACCAAGCACTAGCATTTTGAGAGTTTTCCAGACCCCGAAAGATCGACGACTTATATTGTATCGTGCTCTTGACATTTTAGATCAACGATCGACATACAATTTTGGAGCCCCCTTGTCGGAGTCTCATTTGCATCCAAGCCTCAAGCACTCCAATGACACACCCCCTATCAACGAACTATATTTGAATTTTGTGCCTCCGATCAACGACCTAGATTTAAGTAGACACAACCCCAAATGGATGGTCCAGATATGATCTTTGATCTCAAGTTTTCCTGTCCAGGTGTCGTGTCAGCCCGCCAATAGAGCAATGTGAGGGAAAATCAGATATTGCCACCATGACAAGTGGAACCCACCAAAGGGACACCAAAGCATATAAAATCTGGGTGACACGTGGCCTACCTGTTTACCACATCAGCGCCAACAAGGACCAGTGAGAATGCACCATGTGTCCAAGGGGTGTCAACGTGATAATGTTCGTGACTTAGCCAATTTTTTATTTCAACCCCAATGACATCAATGGATCTTATTTGATTTCTTATTCCTTCGATCAACGGTTAAGATTTGTTTTCACAATCATATTATCGGAGACATGTTTGAGCTTGATCCTTTAGCACTCCAAATGGGACACCTCCGATGGACAATATATATTTTCTTTCAGACCTCTTTCGAGTGGGACTGATGAACAATCTATATCTCACGACAGCCCGCTAGTGAAGCCCTTCCATACCAGTTAGATGTTTCCGTGTGTACATGTGAAACCCACCAAATGCACAAGTCAATACATTGAAAAATGGGTGACACGTGTCCCGCTCCCCTACCATGTCAGTGCCATCCTGAACTAGTGAGAAGGTACCATGTGTCGATGGTGACATCAACATGATAATGTTTGTTCCTTAGTTGATTTTTTCTTTTGTACCAAGGCGAGATCAACAACTCTCTGTTCTCCTTAGACCTTTGATGGATGATCCATATTTGTCTTGTGGGCCCCTTCAGAGTCCCCTCGTTGGAGTCCTGTTTGAGCCTGATCCTTCAACATTTCGAATGGGCACCTACGATGGATGAACCTGATATGATTTTAGACCTTTTTCAAGTGGGACCAATCAACGATCCATATATTCTCCTAGGTATCAAAGTCTCCTGACCAGGTGTCACGTTAGCATGCCAGTGAAGACCTACGAGACTAACCAGGGGCTACCATGTGGACAGGTGGAACCTACCAGATACACAAGATAAAATATCAAAAGTGAGTGACATGTGTCACACTTTCCTGCCACTTTAGTTCCAAAGTGGACCAATGAACGACCACCACATGTCCAAAATGACATCAACATGAAGGTATTTGCCTTCATGCATTTCTAGTTCTTCCAATAAATCAACGGTTGTCGTAGTTACTTATTCAGAGTCCCTTTTGAACCTGATCCTTCAACACTTTGAATGGGAATATCCGATGGATGGTACAGATCTAATCAGATCTATTTCAAGTGGGATTGATCAATGGTCCATATCTCACATTATCCTACCAATAGGGCACCTGTCATACCAATCCAAAGCTGCCACGTGGACACATGAAAACCACCAAGGCACCTAAAAGCATATTGAATCTGGGTGACACATGTCCTACTTGTCTGCCACATCAACACCAACGTGGACCTGTGAGAAGGAACCACACGTCGAGGGTGACATCAACGTAATGTTGTTCATTGTCTTAGCCATTTCTAGATTTTGGTCGAGCCAGACCAACAAATCTCATGCATCGTCAGACTTTCCCTGGCAACTCTAGATCTATGGTTGAGTTTCTCTCTCGGATTTCCCTCATTGGAGTCATTTTGAAAGAGAAGACGTTGACTACTCCTATGGACACTACCGATTGTCGATCCATATCTACTCTCGAACATATTTTAAGGGGGACCGATCAATGGTCCAGATCTTCTCTCGGACCTCTTGTAAGTGGGGTTGATCAACGGTCCAAATCTAATCACATGCCTACTTTCAAATCTATGGTTGAGATTGCTCGATCTACAAATAATTCGTTGGGCCTAAAAAGTCTCAAATCAACAGCCGAGATAGCTCTCCGAGAATTATCTAACGGTTTCTGAGTTTACACTTTTGCGGATCTTGACCGTTCCAATGGGTGCAACTTAGATTAGCGGTCTAGATTCGCTCTCGGACCTCTCTCAAGAAAGACCGATCGGTGTTTCAAATCCACTCGTTGGAACTGATCCAATGAATGTTGAGTCGTGCAATCAATATAGTCATAATTCTGAGTTTATATCAGCTGAAGAAATGATTGCGAAGATTTTTAAGAGGTAGAGATCGATGTATGTTTTTGCTCGTAAATCTCCAAATGCCACACAATCTTTCTCTATGACATATATTCATCTAGGTGAAAGTGATTGTTACAATTTTTACCAGAGAAAAACCATTCAAGAATCAAGAAGCTGGAAACGGATTCAAGAAGATGGAAGTGGTTTCAAGAAGTAGTTTAGGGCATGAGAGAGAGAGAGAAATAAAAGAGAATGAAGGTGCTCATTGTGGAGGTCAAAAATTTGGATAGTTAAAGAGTTTCTTGTAACCATATTTGTTCGACCACAGAAGCCTTGAGCACAAACAAATGGTATATGCAACAGGAAACCAGAGATTCATCCCCTGTGTTTAAGTTTTAGTCTGTAATCCGTCCTTCTATTGTATATGTGTTCTTGTAAAGAATCACCTCCCATTTTTTCTTTTCTTGTATCAGATTTGATTTATAAAATCTCAAACAACAAGCCATTCACCATGTTCAGTGTTACTGTATGATGTCTGGTAATGACACAAAAGTGATTTCCTATGAATGTATGACCATTTCTTGTCACTTTATTTGTGCATTTAAATGATATCTAGAGGATACCTCCATGTGTTTGAAGGTGTAAAGATGTTTTTTTTGATATGTGTGCATTTGTTAGAGCTGTTGAATTCTTAATTGCTCAACACGTTGTTTTGTTTCCATACGCTACATGATTCATTCACAATAGTTCCCTGTGAGTTTATTTTGTTTTTCCTATAATTCATTATTTCATCCTCCTTTCAAGCTTGATTTTATGAAACACTCGTGGACATATGCCTTTGATAGTTGAGAGTGTTTGACATATGAATTGAAAATTGTTTTAGGTCTTATAATTTCAAAAGAAAGAGAGAGAGAGGGAAATAACTTCCCAAATATTGCATAACTATTTTACTGCAAATATGGCCTTAATATTCATCCCGAGTCTTGGCCGCTGGGGTGCCTCGACATTGTTACAACAACATCCCAGAACATCTCAAGGGATAACATCCAAAATGGCACCATTTCCAGGGATGTAATTTGAAGAGATATTCCGTTGGGATACGACATCATAATCTCTGAGACTTGATGGTGAACATGCCTCAAGAACTTGGTTGTTAATATTTCACTTGGAGACTCCACAGAAGGAAAATATGGCCTCTTCCAAAAGACACACTAGAATCCACCCTAACCCTGATTAGATTCTGATTTATTCCAATCCAGAAAATCTTGTGACCTAGAGGAATATCAGAGAGCATCATACCTCCTTTTTCTTAGGTAACTCTTACCTAGAAATCTCTCCTTCTGCTATTCATTGAAGTGATAAAATTTGTAGATCTAATTGATACACCTAAAAATGAGTTTTCTACTTCAAATTCCCCCCCCCCCCCNATAACCTTTGATATTGCTCCTGAATTATTTTTTAGAATGTTGTCAAGAAGTAGGCTCTTGCCCTCAAACTTTCTTGAAAATCCAATTACTCCCCCATCCACTGTGATCCCATTGGAGAGTCCATTGTGTTTTATTGGAAAGATCAAGTGCTAATATAGTAGCTAAAAGGTTTGCTCCACTTGTTTTTTCAAATATACCTGAATTTCCTAATCTTGTGCATGGTATACGAGTCTGGGAAGACTATCCTCCTAGATTCAGAGAAGTTGATAATGATAATCCGACTCATCATTTAGTAGAATTCCATTACTGTATGAATCGGTTGGATATCTTTCATGAAGATGTCCTCATGAAAATGTTCACGCTCTCTTTAGAGAGAGACTCTCGTCAATGGTACAGATCCTTTCCTGTTGCTTGTATAGCTTCACTAAAATATTTTCATATAATGTTTCATTCTGGTTACAAAAGGAGGCATCCCATTGATCTTCCTCTTGGAATTTTCTACAATGAAAGTTTTAAACCAGTTTCAGAGGATAGAGAGGACTCTTCCTGTGATAATGAAGAACAAGGGGAGATCACATATGATGAAACTAAACAAGATTTTGAAAGGGGAGATTACTATAACAACGAACATGAATAATATGGCATGGCGTATTCAAATGAAGAGGTATCACCAGGGAGTGATTGCACAAAAGTTTCAGAGAATATACAGGAGGATACAATACTTCTTTCTTATTTGCAAGATATTAGTCAAAATTATTTTCAGATGGAGATTTCTTATTTTGAGGATGGTTATGAGTTGCAAATATCCACTGTTGTTTCAAGAAATCTGGTATGTGTTGATGAATATTTATATTTTCAAGAAGATCCAGAGAAGATTTTCGAATTTCCACATTCTAAGTTTCCTTTTGAACATTGTTGTAATGAAGAACTTGATTCAGTTATAGAATACATAGAAGATTTCTTTTACAACAGTGAATAGAAGAAATAATTTTCTGGAATTGAGTTTGAAAAGGATGTCAGTTATGGACATATTCATAAATATTTTCAAGAAGAGACAATGCTTTCTTCATTGACACCTACTGATCAGAATCAAGATTTTGTTGTTGAAAATTCAGTAAATATATTGCACGGTAACATCATTGATGATGTATTACCCCTTGTTTTTTATGAACCATCTGATACTCAATGGTTGGTTCATGAGGAATATGCTCATACTGGATTCTACAACACATATCCTATTTGTTATGAATACAAAGTTGAAGAAAATGTGCATATTTCTACAACATCATTCAAAAAAATTTGAAGCAGAAATATCTCCATATTTGACCATCATCACACAAAATCAGAGCTTGCTATTGAAGAACACATCTCTAAAGTGTATTCCTCAAAAAACATTATTAGTGCACCTATTCATGTGAGTTATGAGGGTTCTGATGAAGGGTTTTAGATTTATGAATTATTTTCATTTGTTATTGAAGGTACATAACTTGATAATTGTGAACAAGAACCAATTGAAGTATTATCATGTGACAAAGTTGTTGTACTTCCTCCTTTTTCTTCATCAGAATCACAAGTAGAGAAGTGGAAGAATGTCCAGGAGAAATTCAATCAAATCCACCAGGAAGAAGAAGCCTCAATTTTTGTTGAGAAACCTGTCATCCCCCATATTTTTCATGATCCAATTGCATTTTGGTTGGAGTCTACATTGTCCAATGCCTCAAATGACTTAAGATATATGATGCTAGTATTTTCAGATCATAAGTATGAACTTCATAATCATATGATGTTGTCATCTCCATTTTTGCTTGTCCTTATTCTGCAAAGGCACATACAAGGAGTTCAAACATGTAGTAAGGAACTCACCTAGCATCATTGGGAATACCATTTCACTTGATCGAAGTGTCTGAACTAATTAGAGTAGGAAGGTTATGTACATAAATAAGATTGTAGTCAAGCATTTGTTTCCAGTTTGTAGAGTTTGTTTTAATTTTACTTCATTCACTTTTTGTTACTTGAGCAAGTAGGTAGGATGATAACATTGGAAGCTATTGAGAATTTTTGTGTCACACATCACATCAATTTTCAAGTCTGAAGGAGATATAATTTTTGAGGCAGAATCCATAACCCAACCGAAGAAGGAACTTGGTCTATAGTTCTCAGCAGAACATAGGGGTATGTTGTCCCCACTGGAGCCAAATGTTAGTACCATTTTTGTTCCTATCAAAGATACGAAGTTTTGATGAAGTGTCATGTCCGAGATTAGACAAGTTAGTGGCAGAAGGGAGAGCTTCAAGAGCCTCTGAGATAAAACTTCCAATTTACCTCGAGGTAGGTTGAAGAAAACTACAACAAACCCATGCCTTTTTACATCTAAGACAATTTTCAAACTCTTGGGTGCTTATCGGGAGTCAAAAGGAGCTTATCGTGCCCCAAAAAGATCTTAAGCGCAAATATCCAAGGGGATTATCACAAGACCGTGGCCTAAAGAAATAAGTGCTATAATTTGAGATTTTTTTGGACCCTGAAAGATCGACGACTCAGATCGCATCGCACGCCTGCATTTTTAGATCAATGACTAGCATACGATTTCAAAGTCCCCTTGTTGGAATCACATTTGGATCCAAGAATCAAGCGCTTTGATGGAGCACCTTTGATTAACGACCTAGATTTGAATTCGGTGCCTCCGATCAATGACCCAAATTTAAGTAGACACATCCCCCGATGGATGGTCCAGATCTGATCCTTGATCTCAAGTTTTCCCGACTAGGTTTCATGTCAACGCGCTAGTAGAGCACTGTTAGGGCTAATCAAATACTTCCATGTGGACAGGTGGAACACACCAAAGACACCCCAAAGCATATTATATCTTGGTGAGACGTGGACTACCTATCTTCCACATCAACGCTAGCGCAGACTAGTGAGAAGGTGCCATGTGTCCAGGGGGTGTTAACATGATAATGCTCACATCTTAGCCAATTTTTGCTTTCGACCACGGTGAGATCAACAACTCTCATTTGATATCCTGTTCCTCTAATTAGAAATTGATATTTTTCTTCGCAGTCATATTATCAAAATCTCGTTTGAGCCTCATCCTTCAACACTTTGAATGGGGCACCTGTGATGGACGGTCCATATTTTCTTTCAGACCTCTTTTGAGTGGGACTGATCAACAATCCAAATCTCATGAAAAAATGCCAGTGAAGTCCTGCTAGACCAATCATATTCTACCACGTGGGCATGTGAAACCCACCGGATGCATAGGTCAATACACCAAAAATGGGTGACATGTGTCCCACTCCCCTACCACGTTAGCGCCAACTCAGACCCGTGAGAAGGTGCCACATGTATAGGGTGACGTCAACATGATAATGTTCATGTCTTAGTCGATTTTTTATTTTGGACCAAGGCTATATCAAAAACTCTCTGTTCTCCTTAGACCTCTGATGGATGATCCATATTTGTCTTGTGGGCCCCTTAGAAGTCCTCTCGTCAGAGTCCTGTTTGAGCCTGATCCTTCAACACTTCGAATGGGCACCTGTGATGGATGACCCATATATGTTTTCAGACATTTTTCAAGTGAGACAGTCTAGATCTTCTCCCAGGTATCAAATCCACCCAACCATGTGTCACGTCAGCACGCCAACGAAGCCCTACCAGAATAACTAGGGGATTCCACGTGGATAGTGTTGAACAACTGAGAGGGGGGGTGAATCAGTTGTCACCGTGCTTAAACAATTATGCTTCTTTTAAAATATTTACAAGGCACTCAATGATGATCACAATAATGCAGAGAAATGAACAATGGCACATTCAACATTATTCACATATATGAGAAACACAAAGACAAAATTTTCCCAAGGAAACCCATACAGGGTAAAAACCTCTTCTTCTTTATATGATAAGTATTATTGACATTCTTTACATTATCATACATTTGAGCACCAACTCATTGTGAGGCTACAATCTCTGTTTTGCAAGCTGCAACTTGTTGAGAGCACCAACTCTCTGTTTTTCTCTAGCACCCACTAGAAGGAAACACCAACTCCCTGGTTTCTCTAGCTCCAACTAGAAGGAAGCACCAACTCCCTAGTTTCTCTAGCACCAACTAGAATGAAGCACCAACTCCTTGTGTTCAAGCCCCCACTTGAACCTCTGAGGATACCATTCCTCCCTAGCACCTCCCAAACTCCCTGGATTATGAATATTAAATACTGAAACCTATTACAGTGATATAGTGTTCAATAACAACTTACCAGTCTCATCACTGTTCTGCAAGATTTGGCTATTCAGACTTTCTCACTGTCTTCCAGCATGCATCCGCTGCCCATTCTGTTCTTCTAATTTTTATGCTTTGTGTGCCATGTCCATTCACTGCACAATGATTCTTCTGTTCTTTTCAGTTTTTTCACTCTGATCCTTCTTCATGCATGAATCACCTTCAACAACAACATCCACAACAATTCCAACAACAACAACCCCCACATCTCTTCTCTG
Organism: Picea engelmannii; assembly: GCA_009831015.1. Taxonomy (NCBI): domain Eukaryota; kingdom Viridiplantae; phylum Streptophyta; class Pinopsida; order Pinales; family Pinaceae; genus Picea; species Picea engelmannii. The sequence continues at coordinate 179,641 of ML801346.1, forward strand.
TACTGTGTATTTATCGCTTTTGTGCACCTTGTGCATGCAATGTGCGCAATACCTCTGCATACTCACACCACGCCGATATCCTCCACAACTCGAGTGCTCCGTTTGATCATCATCATGACTCTTCAGCTTCTTTGGCCGTTTTTCCACTCGTTCAGCATCACTGTATGTTATGCTGAGATTCCTCAACCTCTCTGGCAGTTGAGACTCTTCGTCTTCTCTGTGACAGTCGAGCTCACCTTCTCTGTTCCAGTTATAATCTTCAATGCTCATACATCTGTCAATCACCTCCACGAGCATCTTCATCCCTCTTGAAGATTCCCAGAGACTCTTCATCTCCTCTGTCAATCACCCCGAAGTGTCTTCGAGTCCTCTGGCATAAACCATCAGTGGTTTCTGCCAGTTACACTGTGACATGCAACAATAGCCCTCCGATTATGTTCAGATTCACCTGCATCTTTGGATTAACTCTAATGGGTTCTTGTGTTATTTACCCGTTTCGCACTTTCGCAATTCAGAGATTCTGCGATGAGACATCTTGAGTCTCCATGTCACGAGTTTAGAAACTCCGAAACGAAGCTTTTCTGCGCTAGCTCCTTCCTTTATATGACCATGGCTATGACCAAGCACTTATGCATAAAGCACTTTCGCGATTTCGCATTTCGTGAATCTGGAGATGAAGCATCTCGACTCTCCAAGTCGCGATCCCCGAAACACCGAAAAGAAGCTTGTCTGCACGTACTCTTCTCTTCAACTCTTCAATGGTGTGATTACCGGCTGAGACCACGCGCTTATGCATAAAGCGCTTTCGCGATTTTTCATTTCATGAATCTGAAGATGAGGCATATCGACTCTCCAAGTCGCCATCCCCGAAACCCCGAGATGGAGCTGAGATCAACAATCCACGATCTCGATGAATCTACGGTCCAGATCTCATCGTGAATTCACATCTTGCGATTCCTTCGATGGAGGTTCTTGTCACTCCAAGTTGCGATAGGCGAAACTCCGAAATGAAGCTTAGATCAATGGTCCACGATTTCGATGAATCTACGGTCCAGATCTCATCATGAATTCGCATCTCGCGATTCCTTCAATAGAGGTTCTTGTCACTCCAAGTCGTGATAGGCGAGACTCCGAAATGAAGCTTAGATCAATGGTCCAGACCACACCTTGATCTGACAGCTGCGATTAAATCGCGATTTCGATGGTTATGTTTCTTACCTCTCCAAGTCGCGATTCGCGAAACTTCGAAATGGAGTCGAATCAATGGTCCATATCACACCTTGGTCTGACGACTGCGATTAAATCACGATTTCACATATCACGATTTCGGTGGTTATATTTCTTGCCTCTCCAAGTCGGGAGTCACGAAGCTCCGAGATGGAGCTGGATCAACGGTCCAGAAGAAACCTCGATCTGACGGCTGCGATTGAATCGCTATTTCGCATATCGCGATTTCAGTGGTTATGTTACTTGCCTTTCCAAGTCGCGATTCGCGAAACCCCGAAGTGGCGTGGGATCAACAGTCCCGATCAACACTTGATCTGACGGTCATCGGGAATTGTAAATGGGATCCAACGATAAAAAATGATGTTTCTCCTCCCGAGCTTACTTTGTTCTGCTTACTCTGATCTTGCAATCGATGATCTGCCAACAATCCTCTGCACTATCTCTTCTGAGCTTAATCGAATCTTCTCTACAATGTCTTCTCATAATTCCCATCTATTACATACTTTCTGTACTCATGCCATCTTCATTGTTGTACTTGCCATCAATGACAAGCATTCGTTGTTTGTTAAATATTTGGCAACAGACAGGTGGAACTCACTAGATACACAAGATGAAATATCAAAAGCAGGTGACACGTGTCACACCTTTTTTCCACCTCAATGCCATAGTGGACCATTTAAAGTTCACCACGTGTCGAGAATGACATCAATATGATGATATTTTCCTTAGCCGTTTTTTGGGTTCATGATCGAGCCAGATCGACGAATCTCGTGCATTTATAGTTCCTTTGATATATCAATGATCATCATAGTTACTTATTCGGAGTCCCTTTTTAACCTGATCCTTCAACACTTTGAATGGGCACCTACGATGGACGGTCCATATCTACTCAAACCTATTTCAAGTGGGACCGATAAACGGTCCAGATCTCACATCAACCTTCTAGTAGGGAACCTATCAAACCAATCAGAAGTTGCCATGTGGAAACGTGGAAACCACCAAAAACACCTAAAAGAATATCAAATCCAGGTGACACATGTCCTACCTGTCTGTCACATCCGCACCAGCATGGACCAGTGAGAAGGTGCCATGCATCCAGGGTGACGTCAACGTAATGTTGTTCATTGTCTTAGCCATTTTTAGCTTTTGGTCGAGCGAGATCGACAACTATCATGTGTCATTGTACTTCCCCTGACAACTCTAGATATAGGTTTGAGTTTCACTCTTAGATTTCCCTCCTTAGAGTCATTTTGAAATAGTAGACCCTGACCACTCTGATGGACATTGCCGATTGAAGGTCCAAATATACTCTCGAACATATTTTAAGGGGGACTGATTAATGGTCCATATTTTCTCTCGTAACTCTTGCAAGTAGGGCCGATCAACGGTCTAGATCTAGTCACATGCCTGCTTCAAAATCAACGATCTTGATTGCTCGATCTACAAATAAGTCAATGGGCCTAAAAATGATCAGATGAATGTAATAGATAACTCTCCGAGAATGATTCGACGGTTGCTGAGTTTACAAATTTGCAGATATCGACCGCTCCGATGGGTGCAACTTAGATCAACGGTCCAAATCTTCTCTCGGACCTCTTTCAAGAAAGATCGATCAGTGGTTCATATCCACTCGTCGGAACTGATCCAACGCCTGTTGAGTCACACGAACTATACAGACATAATTCCGAGTCTATAACAACAAAATAAATGATTGCAGGGATTTATAAGAGGTAGAGCTCGATGGATATTTTTGCTGGTAAATCTTGAGCTACCCCACGATATTTCTCTATAACAAAAATTCATCTAGGTGAAAGTAGTTGGTACAATTTTTACCATAGAAAAACCATTCAAGAATCAAGAATCTGGAAATAGATTCAAGAAGCTGGAAGTGGTTTCAAGAAGCAGTTTAGGGCATGAGCGAGAGAAATAAAAAAGAATGAAGGCGCTCATTGTGGAGGTCAACACTTTGGGGAGTTAAATAGTTTCTTGTAACCAGAGATGTTCGACCACACAAGCCTTAAGCACAGAGAAATGGTAGATGCAACATGCAACTAGAGATTCATTCCTTGCGTTTAAGTTTCAGTATGTAATCCCTCCTATTGTATATGTGTTCTTGTAAAGCATCTCCTCCCATTTTTTCTTTTCTTGTATCAGATCTTATTTATAAAAACTCAAGCAACAAGCCATTCACCATGTTCAGTGTTACTGTATGATGTCTGGTAATGACACATAAGTGATTTCCTCTGAATGTATGACCATTTATTGTCACTTTCTTTGTGCATTTAAATGATATGTAGAGGGTAACTCCATGTATTTGAATGTGTGAATATGTTAACTATTTGAAGGATGTTTTTATTGATATGTATGCATTTATTGGAGTTGTTGAATTCTTAATTGCTCAGCACGTTGTTCTGTTTCCATAAGCTACATGATTCATTCACAATAGTTCCTTGTGAGTTTATTTTGTTTTTCCTCCAATTCATCATTCCATCCTCCTTTCAAGCTTGATTGCATGAAACACTTGAAGACATATGTCTTTGAAAGTTGAGAGCATTTGTCATATGAACTAAAAGTTGTTTGAGGTCCTATAATTTCAAAAGAAAGAGAGAGAGGGAAAAAAACTTCCCAAATACTGTATAACTATTTTACTGCAAATCTAGCCTTAAGATTCATCCCGAGGCTTGGCCCCTAGGATGACTCGACATCATTCCGACAACAATCTGGAACATCTCGAGGGACAATAGAACTGATGCAAGTTGCTGGAAATTTTTCACACAACTGATGCAAGTTGCTGGAAATTTTGCACAGAAAAGGTCTCCGGAGTTGTGTTATAGGAACATAATTCTTTTAGAAATGATAAAGATTTTTTTTTCTTCCTTTGCTGGTTGAATCTGTTGAAGACTTCTATGGTGATGGAATTCCTTTGTATTTCCTGTAATTTATTGCTCTAATTTTTTTATTGTTGCTGAAATAATTTCTACAGGATACACGAGATCCCGTAGAATTTGTTTTATGGAGGCCAAAGGATGGTATTTTGTTGATGTTAGTAATGTTGATGGTGATAGTAGTGTTATTGAAGTTGATAGTGATGATGTTGGTGTTGATAATGATTTTTTTCAATGGAAACCTATGTTCCATTTGTTAGGAATGATCTTGTAGGAATCTGTATATTTATCCTGTAGATCATTTTTCTTGGAACAAAGTGTTAAAAAAAAACTTAGGAAATGTAAAGTGTAAATTAATGAAGGGAAACAAGGGTAATTTATGTATGATAGGATGAAAAGTGTTAGGTATGTAAGATGATGAGTGGAATTGCATAAAACTTTAAAAATGCTTACTACTTTTTATTGTTTGTTGAGGATTCATTGTTGATGTGTTCTTTATGGCTACTAATTTCTTGCTTCCTATGCAGATGGTTGCTGAGATGGCTACCAGTCTTTTCAGTGACTGATTATACAAGAGATATCCCTCTCTGGGTTGTAAGGGTCAGCTTCCAACATGCAAGTGGTTTGTAGGTTACTTCTATGATTTTCTTCCTCAGCTAAACAAATTTACGGAGTAATAACATTTTGGCACCGTTGCCGGGGGAGCGAAGGTGAAATCTTCCCTAGGATAAACAAAAAAGTTCAGATTTGACTTATGATGGTGAACAAAAGACAAACACAAGGTGGATGCACCATTCACTTGGTGACTCCAATTAAGCTTCAAATCAGATCCATAGATTCCACTGGAGAACGATACTTGTTCACAAAGATATGGAAAAACTAGGTAACAAAGATTGAGTTTTCTTCAAGATGTAATATGTTTTTTTATTAATTATTTATTGTCCTTTCCCAATCATATTAAAAGGGTTTTCTGTTGTTTATTGTATTCAAATGAAGACTGTAAATATGCACTTGTGTATCCCTCTTTAAAAGTTGTAAATACACTTTCTTCTTGCACTGCTAATCCTGAACAAGATCCTTCTCCCGAATCATATGATGACCATATTCGGTCTTTTGAACTTCATGAAGCCAAGGTTAATATTATCCTCCTGTATCAAGTATTATACCTTCCAATATCCTAGAGAGATAAAAACCTCTTAAATTGCCTCTTATTCTTCATGATTTTCCTCTGAAACACTATAAATACCTACATATGTTTGATGGATGACTTGACAAGATTTCAACTGAAAAGCACATCCAAGGTTTTGAGCATTTTCTTGACCTTTTCGAAGTTGAACATGTTGATGTTTGTTTGAGATCCTTTTCTTAATCATTGCAAGAAGATGTTAAAGAATGGTTTAGACATTTGAATCCTGAATCAATCAGCTCATGGGATGAATTGAATGATGCTTTTCTGAAGTTCCGGGGGAAAAGAAATTATTGGAACCAGTATGTTGCAGAGTTTCACACACTGAAAATACATAAGGAAGAAAATGTATCTATGTTCAACAATAGGTTTTCTAGTTATTATTACAACATGCCTAAACAAGTACAACCCTGAAGCTGCTGCAATGCTCAATTATGCAACAACCTTTCATCCATATCTATCTTTTCTTTTGATGGAAATAAGATATAATACCTTGCAACATATGTTTAATAATGCTCAAGAGGCTGAAGATAATTTACAATATTGTGGTAAGTTATCTAAGCAGTTTGAGGATGAGGAATTGGATGCTAAAGAATATGAGACTGGACAAAAACAAAAACCAACAGTTTTGAATTTTGAGCAGAGGATTAATAACATCATGCATCCTCTTGAAGTTTTTAATGCTAACACTTTTGCAAAAGAATATATTTCACCTATTCAAGAAGAAGTTGTTGGCCCAAATTGTTTTGATGCTGATTTGAATTTGGATCCATGTCATCATGAGCAAGAAACTGATTGTTTTATGTATGCACTTGTAGATAGTCATGTAAGTGAATTTGGAGACCAGTCTGCTGCCCAAAATTTTCTATTAGAAGATATTGTAGATATTTCTGATTTGCCCAGGTATGATGAATATGATGACGATTATGGTGTTGATTTGCTAGAACAAGAAACTGCATGTTCTCAATAAAAAAATGTTCATTTTTATCAACTTCAGGAAAGCATTCAACTTGCACATTACAGTTGTGCTAAAGAATATGAAAAGAATAGTGAACTGGTTGAAGGTAATTCTAAGCCATTATCTTTTGCTTCCTTTAAGTTCCTTAAGGAAAAATTTAAAATCATGAATGAAAGAAGAGAATCTGAATGGATCCAAAATCACACCAGTTTATCAGAACAAATTGATAGTCCTTTAGTGCTGCAACAACTTTCTCAATTTTTTCATGACCCTATAGCATGTTATTTGGATAGTTTGTGCAATCAAAGATTTCAACTTTTGACTAACTGTGAGCCTGAAAACAAGGAAGATGAGAACTTAGTTTTGCAGCCAACATAATTGTCTTTTCCAATAGGGGTTTCATTGCAAAAGTCTTATGAATATTTTCAGTCCTTTCATGACAGCTATCACTTATATTTGCATGGAGGTTATAGTTGGAGGGGTCACACATCAGAGTGACAATATTAAGCAATGTCTGGACATCATTTTGTATTTTTTGGATGATCCTTTTGCAACATTTTTGGAGTCAACAAATGGGCCTAAGTTTTTGAATTTTGTCAAAGTTGAATCTGTTTGCAAGTTTTTATTGGAGTTGTGGTTAAGTGGGCTTCTCATTTTGCCTCTGAAGGAGTATAA
>ML801346.1:186671-215859 GCA_009831015.1 Picea engelmannii
ATAGATTCCTATTCTATGTTGTCTACACCCGATTTTAGCAAGGACTGAATTGATACCTCTCATGGAAGAATTATGGCATGTTTTGAATTACAAAAGCAAAGCAACGTTTGTTTGGGGGGTTTTCGAACCACATTGTGTAACAATCTCTCGACAGGTTGCTTGACAAGGAATTTTCTGAGGCTATAAAACGTTTGATTACAGCTGTCCACGAAATGGTGGTGAAGCAAGCTGAGGAACAAAAGTATAAGAGGAAATCAAAAAGACTTTCTAAATTGCTTGAGAAGTCAAAGGAAATACCCAATTTTGGTTTGGATCCCAAAGATACTTTGGCATAAGAAAAGCGGAGAATGTTTCCAGGATTCAATACCAAGCTCCTACAGGTTAAGACATCATTGTAGAGTCTTCAAATGTCATGAACATGTCAAGAAACTGAAGAACGGGTGAAAAATGAGCCTTGCTGCGCAACATCACTGCGCATTTTATGAAGGTTACTGTTGCGTAGCGAGCATGCTGCGCAACTGTGACAGAGCAGTTTGTCATCTCCAGATCAGCTTGTGTATGTCAAAAACTATGCCAACTCACCTTCATCGACTCTAGAAGTTAAAAATCATCATCAAGTCTCCTTGATAAAAGAAGATTAAACAGATAAAGCATATCCTCTGCAGAATAGGTTTTTGTTTCCTAAATTGGCAAGGAGTTTCAAAGTCAAAACAGAAACCCCAGTTTGTAGGGATTGAACATTAAATTTTGTAACTCCTTTTATTTTTTAAAAAATGGAGATCTCGACCTCCTAGTTTTGATGTGAGGCTATGATGTATGAGATTCTATATAATGTAATGAAGAAGACTCATGACAGGGGGCACAAGCGTGAGAAAACTTTTCTGGTGCAAATTGTAAATTTTAACGAGATTAACGAATTTGGCCTGGATTAGAAGTACCTGAACAATTTGACTTCAGGGATACAAGTGCAGTTTTTTTCCTTATGTGTGTTCTTTCTTAAAGTATGTTTTATTGTTTCATTAAATTCATCTGAATGTTTTTCTTCTACGATGCTTGAGCAAGAAATTTATGTTATAGGATTCATCTAAAGACCAATGCTATGTTACATACACTTAAGCATTTACATTGTTTTTCCTCCTTTATAATCTTAAGATTCATCTAAATTGATGCCCTAGGTTGGTGAATCTATTTCGTTTTCAACTATCCATCTACAATGATATTTCAATGGCCTAAGGAGGAAACTTCTATCTTACCCTTGGAATGTCTATGTTCAATTAGACTAGAATCCAACAAAACCATTGATCTCAATCCATGTTGACTCCATGCCCAATGGTCCTCTCCTTTGCCCTACCAACCAATTTGATAAACCATGTTCTCATTTTCAGATCCAGCCTGTGTTCTTGATGGGTGTTCTATATGCACTAAATCCCTCAATTAAATTGTCAACCCAAGGTAAGTAAACTTAGAGTTGTAGCACTGTATATGCCAAGGCAAAAAAGTTAATGGAAGTATGGTCTAACTAAGGAGATGATCTATCTAAGGGTTAATATACTTAAGCAATGACTCTTTCATTTTTATCAATTAGCAAATCCTATTAATGAACTTGAACTATTTACCCTAAGCGGATTCAAACAATGGATCGATGGATTGTTCCTAAAGAAGCAAATCAAACCCTAATTTGAACAAGTTAATCTATTCAACCTAATGAACAACAACAATAAATTACTTTTGATCTTCTATCTTTAAGCAAATAAGAAATCAAACAACTAACCTATCAAAACTATTTCAGCAAGTAAACTCTATTCTTAAAACAAAACTCATAATCATTTCTATTTTGCAAAGGACAAATCTTGACCTACTTAATCAAATAGCATTATGATTGTATTGAAAAATTAATCAAAACTATTCTTAATTTGCAATAACAGGAAATTCAAAGATGATGATTATGTCTTCGGTGCCTAATAACATCACAATGGCATCTGACTATTAGTGACAATTCAAGAGGGATTAATTCAATGTTGAATTCTACAGAGAAATGAAAAGTGTGAATCAAACAATCTAACGAAATCTTTGCCATCATAGAAGAAACATTAAATATCCTGAAAATCCACGTGATCTCTAAATTTCATGCATCAATCACCGATGATTAAAAAAATTCTTATACTAATTCAAACACACTCTTATGCTAACTAAAGTAAATTTACAAGATTATAAACTTATGACTAAAAATATTAATTCGAAATCAATCTTCTAATTAAAATCACAACTCAAATCTAAAACTGAGATTTCATAAATTAAACCAGGTTAATCCTATTATTAAAATTCAAATTTCAAAATAACATGCTTGTAAAAACATAATCCAAAATCTACTTCTATCCTAGCATACTAAAACAAGATTGATAAACAAAATAGATCTATGAAAGCATAACTTGAACTAATAATTAAATCAACTAATAAAACTTGTAATTATTTATCCATCGAAGCTTGCAAAATAAACTCTGTCTAAACTAATCCTCTGTTCTAAATACTACTCTGTTTTAACTTGCAGAAATCAATTTAAAAATTTAGCACATCATCTAAGTTAGTAGCTTGCAAGCCAATTGTTAAGAACTAAGAGACATAGAATGACAAATAACTATCTCCTATAAGCAACCTACAAAAGAGGAATTAGACAATTAAATTATAAACAACAAACACGGTATTTAAAACTACAAAATACATATAACAGAGAAATGAAATGAATTATAAAAACACAAATGAAACACACGATCTATCTATCTAAGTATTCACCCAGACCACTGGTGGCCCCCCCAACAGGTCGTGGCTACTCTTCAACAACAAAACGCGAGCTCAAATCAACACGATTATGTCATTAATTTAAAAAACACAGTCTAAACATAAGTTTGCAAATATGTCTCAATTACACAATGAAACGTCTTCTTAAAATTTTGTCCTATGGTCTGGCCACTACTGGTGGTATTTTTAGCGAATTACAGTTTGAGAGGTCGACCACTGGAAGGGTCAACCTCCTCTAAAAATGGCAACTTCCATTAAATGCCCTCTAACAACTTTGGCTTCTAGAAAATGGGTGAGCCACTCAACGATTAGCATAACTGCCTAATCTTAGATGTCATGAGCTCTGTAGATGAAGGCCACAAGGGGGCACAAAATGCAGGTAATTGATTCACCCATCACAGGCCGCCAATGCACCAACCGCCAACTCGCCTGTGCTCCAAGTGCTGGATCGCGTGTTAGATGGAGTGCTAGATCACGTACCGGATGGGGTGCTAGATGAAGTGCCGAACGAGCTACCGGATGGAGGATCAGACTGCGAATTCACCCTGTTACACACTGATCATGCATTAGATCTTTAAAATCATCAAATCAAATTGAATTTAACTCGAAACCATTGCAAACATTGATTGCACATACCTGTTATAAATCCATGATGAATTGATACAAAATCCTTTGAAAACTCCTTCAAAATGGTCAATAACATATACAATACCGGTGCAAAAAGGATTCAACCATCGAAACAAAACAATCAAAATATGAGCCCAACAATTCTTAATAAGAAAACCATTTTTTTCAGTGACTCAGTATACAAGAGAGAGCTCTCTTTGGGTTGGAAGGGCTAGCTTCCAAGTTGCAAGTGGTTTGTAGGTTATCTCTATGATTTTCTTCCTCAACCAAATCAATTTACGGAGTGGTAACACCTTGATGTAAATATGATGACTACATATGGAAGGATGTATACCTTTCATATCCTTATAATCCCATGCAAAGGTGGCAAAATGTTTCTTTTCATCACATCTAATATTTTTTGTTCTTGTTGATTGGTAAGTTTTGTGTTGATTCTGAGTGTTTTTGCAGGGTTGACCTCTATGGTCTTGACAGAGGGATCTTTAGTTTCAACTGTGAATAGTTATTCCCTTATATATATATATATATATATATATATATATATATATATATATATATATATATATTATCAACAAAGATTTCAGATTTGATTTCATCATTCATCCCTTCTATTCTCACATCAATAGGATATTTGTTTTGCAAAAAATTTAAAAGGAAGGTATCCTCATCAATTTTACTACTAGCCAAGGTTCTAATTGTGTAGATATGATAGGTAGTAGTTTGGACCATGTATTCTTTTTCTTCTACCCACATTGGAAGTTTTTCTGATATTAATGGTTGGGAAGAGGGATAAAGGATAAGTTGTTTTTGGGATTGACCATAATTTATTGTCATTTTGCCCACCCTTCAACCGATGTATGCATATGATATTCCCAACCAAGGCCTCCCAAAGATGAGAGGGTACCCATTGAATATTGACTTGGTTTGGAAGACCAAAAAGTCGGTAGGATACTCCCAATAATTGATAGAGAGTATTATGTATTCCAACATCCCCTTAGGCTTGATTGTGGATCTATATGCAAGTTGGAGGAAAATGGGGGTGTCTTAAGAATCCTTGAAGGTTCAATATTAACATGGTATATTTTGTCATAACATTTATTCCAACCCCTAAATCTATGAGAGTATTTTGGATCAAGGTTTTCTTGAAGTGTACATTCACTAGAGGGATTCTTGGATCCAAGTGCTTAGGTACAACTATCTTCCCAAGCATAAGGTCAACTAGTTGTCCTATAACATTGATTTTAGGGGTGTCCTTTATTTTTCTACATAGCCTTATGATCCACTCTTATTTGATAAATCTATTAAAAATGGGCACATCCTTGATGGCTTGTAGGAGAGGTATATTCACACACAAACTCTGAAGTTATCCTAAAAGTTCATTCTCTTCAGATGTATAATTTTTCTTTTCATTTAGTCTTTCAGGATAAGGTGGGGTTTGTGGTTTTGGTAATATAACATCATATTTCTCAAGTTATACATATTTTATGAGCTTTGGTTGTTGTTGTAATACTTTTTTTGATCTAAGATTAACTTCTTTTACATCCAAGGAGTAAGTCTGATATGTTGTTTCATTGTTGTATAGAAGTTGAACCTACTTGTTATTTGGATTGGGGGAAGGTAAATGTCGTTGTTTAGTACGAACACTATTTTGAATAGTGTTATTGGATTGAGGAGGAGGAGGCAATAATGTTGGTTGCTGGAAATTGTGGGGCCTCCATCCATGTGGAGATTCATTCCACTAGGGGTTTTGGTTTTGTGGCATGCTAGGGAAGGATTGGTAGGGAGGAGGAGTAGGTTTCCCTTGGTATTACCATGTATTTGGAATTGTCTAAGGATATGGGTTGGGATTATACCATGGTTTAGACGACATTTCTGTATTATATGCACCAAAATTTTGAGAAGGATTGAAGTTCAAACATATTTGGAAGGGTCTTGGTGCTCCAGGTCTCTGTTGATTGATGAAGCATATTGATTCCACATTCTCGTCTTCTCCTAAAAATTTAGCTTTCAATCCTGGAAAATAATGACATTTATCATTTGCATGATTTTCTTCACAAATACCACAAACATCTATAAGGTCTAAAGGGCATTCATTCCTAGGACGCCTCTTGGTGCATTTAGAGCAATAGATAGTTAATTCCTTTTCCACTTCCTCCTATTCCTTCTTGAACTACAAGGTATCAATTTGCATGGCTAAAGAATGGAAAATATCAATTTTCATATCTTCTATTAACCCTCCTAATTCATCTTTTATATGGGCTGCAGGGTTTTAAGATTGAGGTACCATCCCTCTACCATTTCTACCTTTATTTCTTGAGGAGCAAGAATGGTTTTTGAATATTTTATTGATATCGTCATAGTCCATTTGGTAGATATCTCCATTAGATAAGATATTTAGTGTTTCCATGCGATCCTCTCTTACTCATCTGAGTAAGACAAGCTTGAGTGAATCCTCATCCAAAGTGCAGTTGTGAGCTCTTTTATAGCTTAGCTGAAATCTCTCTTCAAATTATTCTAGAGATTTGTCAGGTCCTTGAGTCATTCTGAAGATCTAATATCTTGTGGCCCTTTCTCTGCAATAGTCCCTGTATTTTTCATTGAATTTGTTCTTCATTTGATCCCAACTTGTGATGTTGTTTCCCTCTATTTCCCTCTAGACTCATGAACCATCTTAGAGCTGAATCCTTTAAAGTAGAAGGAAAAAGTTTGAGATTTTGTTCATCCATAGTATAAACATATGTCTTGCATATAACTACAAACTCAAACAATAAGGTGTCAGGATCTTCTGAAACGAGACCATGGGAATGAGTCAAGGCAAAAGGATTTATATTTTTCATCTTAGTTTCTTCATTGGTTTCTCGTACGGGAAACTCAAATACTTATACCATCTCTTCTTCACCAGCCATGGTATGAGGTGATGGAGATTGAAATTCATCCAAAAGGTTTTCAAATTCTCTAGCTCCCCTTTCCAAGAAACTTTCAAGTGTTAAAGGACCAATTTTTGTACTACTTGGACTTGTTTTTGCGGTGGGGTTTTTTGGTAAAAATTTTCCTTTCTTATCTCTAGGTCGAGTTATTCATAAAGGTAAAGGAAGTGAAGCTATTATTTTTTTTATAATCCTAAGATGCAAATAATGTGGCAAGGAACTATCAATATTCACTTGAACTAAAAGCACTTGGGATTTTACACTACAAAAATTATACAGTGAGGTTGGCATTGTGACTGACGTATTGTTCCTAATTATCCAAGTCACAGAAAAACAAAATGAAAATGATATGCCATCTTTAGCACCTCCCCGACAATGACTCCAAAAAGTGGTGGGTCTAGGAATAACAACAATAATGATGATGCCTCCTTGGCTTGTTACTTTACTTGTCAACCCGAGGTTCATACAAACTTAAGAGCTTTTGTGCAAAGTATATGCAAAATGCACTGATAACAATCTAGGTCTGATATTGATCAATGGGTTAATACATAAAACTTATGCAAGAATATGAATTGCATAAAAATAATTTAAACTACTTGCATGAATAAAAGCATATCAACTTCAAATGACAATTGATCTATGTTCAGTAAGAGAAATCTAGTCTAATGGCATGAAATAAACACATTGCTATAAGCAAAACCAAACTGATCAAAAGCAAGAAAACTTACTCTATTGTATGACATGAAACTGCATAAAGAAAACAAACTATTGCATTGATTGAATGAACCAATTTATGCCTAACCCTTGAGTCAACACCAAGCCATGTGTCATCTTATTGTCTACTACTAATTTCAAGAAAAGATGATTGAGAAAATTAAGAAACTTGAGCTAAGAAAGTCCTATAAGAAGTTTCTACATGAATTGTAATAGTTCTACGAGAATTTTAAAAGTCCTATAGGAAACTCCTATGGATACAAAAAAGAGTCGTAAGAAGCTTGCAGAAGGATTCCAAAGCATTGACAAAGATAGACTAAAATATAATGAGGTAGTACTAAGGTTTTTAGATTTGAGAAGACACCCTTGAGCATCCCAATAGACTTCTAACCCTTTCTATAGGAGACCTGCTAAAACTAACAATTAACAACAAGTTGATGGAAATTAGAGATTACCATGCATAAATATCTTAATTCTTCAAGAAAAAAGTAAAAGACTAACTAATAACACACTAACATTCAAGAAAAAGAGAAATTGCAATAGGGTCCTTGAGCCCTCTTGAATGGGACCTACCCAAGAAGCATAAGGAACCTTGAGGAAACTCTAATAAGATAAGAAAAAATACATATTTATTTCATCAAAATCAGAAATTTACATCAAGAGCAGAGCTTCAAGTCTCCAACAAAAGTCTTCGTAAAAAAACTTAACACAATATTCAAAATTTTACAAGTTATCTCCCTATACTTAGCAACTTATTTATACACTTGAGAAATCAACCTCTTCACTTGGATTGAGGAGGAAAACAAGGAAACAACATATCTCAATTAATCTCCTCTGATTTTCTAACTGCTACTTGCAAGGAGCAATCATTAGTAAATTGGCAACACTCTAGAGGTAGGTGGGGGCTAGGGTCCCTTGATTCTTGGAATCCTCCTTTCCTTAAGGGGTTTGGCCTACTTAATTTATGCTACACACATTCTTTATCATATACATTAGATAAAAAAAAGTACTATAAACATAAAATTTCACCTCAAAAACTTATTCATTAAGAAACATACAAAAGTACTCATGACTACTATTAAACATGGTAAAAAAAAAACTATTTGTCATATAATGGTGAACATGTGTTTATGATGAGACTTTTAGATAGGAAATATTGAGGTCCATCAACTGCAACCAAATGGAACCTTCTTCATCCAACTCAGGAAACTTGGTTTGAGTTTGGCACTTAGTTACAATCATTTTCTTTAGGCATGAGACATGAAAAATACAATGGAACTTAGAATGACTAGGCAGAGCTAACTGGTAGGCCATGGGACCCATTCACTTGAGAATTGTATAAGGACCATAAAATTTGGGGGAAAGTTTCTGATAGTGTTTATCTTTGAGTGAAGTCTTCTTATAAGGTTGCAGACGAAGAAACATATGCCCCCCTTTAGAAAATTAACATTCAAAATAACCTTGATCTGCTTATTGCTTCATGCGATTTTGAGCCAGGACCAAATTTTGTTTGAGGGTATGGAGAATGGAATCTGAGACTGTAATATTGTTGTCAAACTCCTGAACCTTGGAGACACCTGGCATGTACGAGAGAACCGATAGTGGACTTTTCCCATAGACTACTTCAAAAGGAGTCATGCGAGTGGTAGTATGGTAAGATGTGTTGTACCACCATTCAACTAGGGGTAATCACTGAGCCCATTGAGTTTGTATATTGGATAAAAAACACCTAATATATTTTTCCAAGCACTTGTTGACAAATTTCATTTGTCCATCAGTTTGGGGATGATAGGCAGTGCTGAGATGCAATTGGGTTCCCTAGACACGAAACATTTCTTTTCAAAAATTGTTGGTGAACGTTGGATCTCGGTCAGAGAAAATAGAATGAGTCATCCCATGGAGTTTGAATATATTATCCAAAAAAATATGAGCCACCGTGGATGCGGTGAATGGGTGTTGAAGAGAACATAAATGATCATATTTGGAAAGATGATTTACCACCACCATGATGATTGACTTATTGCTTGATTTAGGTAAACAAACAATGAAATCCATAGAAATATCACACCAAATAGCAGGTGGAATCAGGAGCAGTTGGAGTGTCTTGAAGCTTTGATTAATTTTCCTTTATTGTGTTGATAGGTATCACATTCTTCCAAAAAGGTGTGGATGTCCTATTTCATACCGTCCCCAAAAAATGAACGTTTGACCCATTCATAGGTTTTGGTAAACCCTGAATTCCCAACTGCATGTGAAGCATGAAACTTAGAGAGGACCATAGGTTTAAGGTTCAAATGTTTGCTTAAATAAAGGTGACGTTTATATAAAATCTCTTCATTGTGCCAAGAGTACCTTGGAGAATCTTGAGGATCTTGTTGAAATTTTTGGATTAGGCTAGAAATTTTGGGGTCTTGCAACCATTCCAGGTGAATGACCTGAAGCCAGTCTGCTACAATGAATGATATTTCCTTGAAAGAGAATTAGAAACGAAATTTTATTTTCCCTTCTTGTAGATGATCTCATAATCATATCCAAATAGCTTGGTCATCCATTTTTATTGCTTCAGGGAGGAAATTCTTTATTCCAAAAAATACTTAAGGCTACGATGATCAATTTTAATTTAGAAGCATTTCCCCAAGAGATAAGGATGCCAGAGATACACTGCATGCATCATAGCCAATATTTCCTTTTCATAGGTTTATTGGCTCATATGTCACTCTGATAGTTGTTTGCTATTGAAAGCTAAAGGTCGACCATCTTGCATGAGGACTGCCCCAATGCCTTTCCCTGACACATTTCATTCTAGGAAAAAAGTATTGGTGAAGTCGGGTAGTGCTAGGAAAAGAGTAGTGCACATAGCCTCTTTTGAAAGGATTGATCAGCTGCTGGATTCCAATTGAAATCATTCTTTTTAAGGAGAACAATGAAATGAGCTGCAGTTTTTCCATAATTTCGAACAAACTTGCGATAATATCCCATTAAACCCAAGAACCCATGCAATATTTTAAGAGTTTTAGGGAGAGGCCTATCCTTCATAGATTCGATTTTCTTAAGATCCACTTGTACGCCATATTTTCCTACAATATGACCCAAATACTCAACTTTAGAGGCACCAAAAGCACGTTTAAATTGTTTGAGATTTTTTTTGTGTTTAGACAATAGATGGAGAACTTGATTCACATGGGCGAGATGGGTTGGCCAAGTTTTACTATAGATGATAATATCATCAAAGTATTAGGATATTTAGACACTTATGAGTTAGTTAAGATCTACTTGGTCTAATGTGTCGTTAGGTAAAAGTGTGTTTCTTAGTGTGTTTCTTTAGTATGCATTTGTAGTTAGGAAATTCTACGGTCACGATATGTTCCCGACATAGAGTGATTTGACGGTTCATATTCTCCTCGATATTAACAACCATTGATCTGTGGCTTAACACTCGATTGGTACATGATCTCTATTTAAAGAGCATGGAGGGTCATTTTCCGATGATCGATTGTGAGAAACTCTCTTGTAAAATATCTCTGTAATCTTTTTCTTTTGCATTAATAAAATGCTCCAAGTGGTCGCGTTGGCTGGGGCCGTGGATGTTTCCCCGTAGGGGTTTTACCACGTCAAATAATCGATGTGTTGATCTTTGATCTGGTTGTGTGAGAAGTTATTGAAGGTGTTCGTCCTCTATTGGAATACCTGTGTTGTCGAACATGGTATCAGAGCCTGTTTGAAGATCCGCTCCTGTTGTAGATCGAGATCGTGAAGCCGAGTTTCCTTATATCCATTTTCTACCATTTTAGTACATTTCTAGGATTATAGGACTATTCCATTGCATCCGTAGCGCTCATTTCATCTAGGAATACTTTTTGTTTCACTCGAAAAGGTTTCCATTTTCCCAAGATACGACCATTTCAGTCAGATTCAAATAAATTTTTTTTTTCTTGTGTGAAAATAGTTTTTTTTTAGCACGCTCTCCAAGGACATATTCAACAACAACAACAACAAAAAACAACCTCAATCATCTTCCTAAACAATACAATATGTTTTGCTAGACCATTTGGGTAAAACTTCCTTATTAAGTAAGAGGTCTTGAGTTCAAGTCTCTCTTTTTGTTACTTTTTTTTGAAAAAGTTTATGCTCAATTGTAAAGTGTATTTCACTTATAGTATAAAAGTGAATCACTATAAGTAGCTTTAATATTTTAGAGTTATTTATTTTGCACACATTTTTTTTCTTTTATAAAGTAACTTCATTGTAAAAGTGATCCCCACTTATTTTTATAAAATTGGGTCACTTCATAAAGCAACTTACACCATCACGTAGTCCTTTGGTTACCGTTTATGCCTTTTTTTAAAAGGGCATAGCTTTCACATCCGAAGTCCATTTTCAATGCCGTTTTTTTTAAACCTCCTATTTTTTCGAGATATTTCCATCCAGGTCATCAGTTTCAATTTTTAAATCAATATTATCTACATATTTAATATGACTTATTCAAGTAATCTTTTGCCTACCAACACCAACTACTTCCAATGGAAATCCCATATGAAGGATTTATTAAGAAGTAAAGACTTGTACCAGATTACCTTGGGAAAGGAAAAAACACACACTGATGCTGATAAGAAAGTCAAATTGGATAATAGGAATGAAGAAACACGTGGATTAATAAGAATGTCCATCTCTCCTGATTTAAGGTTTCACCTTCAATCAATTGATAAGCCCAAAGAAACTTGGGAAAATATTGAATCTGTTTTTGGTAAACACAACATTATTCGAGCACAACAATTAGAAAATAAAGTACTGACTTTAAGTCCAAGTGAATTTTCTTGCATTGAAGACTATCTATCTAAGTTTAAAACACTTAAAACTTTATGTGAAGAATGTAAGATAAAGATAGACAAATATCATTGCATCTATCTTATTCTTTCTAAACTAGGTAGTTCATATTCTGTGTTTGTATCTACCTTTTATGCCATGCAAGAGGCTCTAGGGACAACTTATGTAAAACCCACTCTTGAGAAATTTTGTGATGCTTTGATTAGAGAGAAATATAAGTTTGTACAAATTGGAGTAATCAACACTGCAGGTACCTCCAACAAAGCCTTAGTCGTCCATCAGAAAGATAAACCCAAGAATCCTAAGAAGCAACATCCTCACCACGACAACAAGAAAAATAAGGGTCCCAAACCCACTCAGACAACTTCAACTCCTAATGGTGACAAATGAGTAAAATATAAAAATAAGAAGAATGACAGACATTGCAAATTTTGTGATAAATATGGTCATGATGAGTCCAAATTTTTCAAGAAGATGACATCTTTAGAAGAAACGATGAAGAAGCATAGCATCAGTATTGATTCTACTTATTCTTCTTCTTCTCATGGACATGCACTTTCTACTTCTAGTTTCTCCTTCAATACAACTTCTACTTCTACTTATGATGAGTGGTTTATTGATTATGTAGCATCTTATCATATGTCTAAGGATAGAGACATATTTTCTGCTCTAAATGAATGTAACACCAAGAAAATATTTGTTGGTGATTATAGATCTCTTAGTGTTGAAGGATCTGGAACAGTTCAAGTAGAAAATGGTCATTTCAATGATGTATTATGTGTTCCAAGTCTTTCTTGCAACCTTCTATCAATATATCAAATCACTCATTCAGGTGAAGGTAAAACTGTAGAGTTTTCACCTCACCAAGTTGTAATCAAGGATCTAAAATATCCTAAGCATGTTCTTGCAACTGGAATTGTTGATGATATTACTAGGTTGTACAAATTTGACAACTTTGGATCATCATATTTTTCATTAGTTTTTGTTGCTCATAGCGATGACTTGAGAAAACTCTGGCATGAGCTATTTGGTCATCTAAACTATCGCTCATTGTAGTAAATATTAATCAACAGATGGTGACTAGTCTTCCTCTTGTTTAATGCAGAGATGGTGTTTGTGCCGGTTGTGTTCTCGACAAACATCATCGGGATAGTTTTGACAAACGTGCCTCTTGGCACGCCTCGGGCCCTTTGTAGCTTGGTCACAGTGATTTGCGTGGTCCTCTTTCTTCTCCTTATTTTTCCGTGTGCATGTATTTCTTAACTTTTATTGATGACTTTTCCAGACGTACTTGGGTTTACTTCTTAAAACTTAAGAGATAATTTTTTGACAAGTTTCTGGCCTACAAGGCCCTTGTAGAAAAGCAATATGGACATCAAATTCAAAGGTTAAAAACATATAATGGAGGGGAATATGTGAACAATAATTTTACAAGTTATTGCACTACACAGGGCATCCAAATGTAACACACTATTCCATATACACCACAACAAAATGGTGTTGTTGAGAGAAAGAACCACACATTACAAGAAATGGCTAATTGTATGATCCAATCTAAGGGATTAAGTCTAAAGTATTGGGCAGAAACCATCAACTGCGAAAATTACATAGTAAATCACACTCCCACAAAGGCTCTTACAAATATAATACCGGAAGAATCATAGACTAAAGTTAAACCAGATGTAAGTCATTTCCGTGTATTTGGCAGTATAACATGCGCTCACATTCTGGAAAGCATTGCAGCCTAAAAGTGAGATGTGTATATTTGTTGGTTATTCTAAAGATGTCAAAGGTTATAGACTTCTTCAACCACTTAATGAAATTATTATTAGAAGAGATGTTAAATTTGATGAAAATCTCTTGCCCTGCGAGCCTAATTCAACATTTGTGCCTTCTTTGGCCTACGGGCCTAATTCGACGTTTGTGCCTTCTTCGGCCTACGGGCCTAATTCGACGTTTGTGCCTTCTTCGGCCTGCGATCCATCTTTGGTGCTTGTGCCTTCTTATGTTCTGGTTTCTTCTTCAGATAATTACAGTGAGGATGGAAATCCACCTCTGCCTTCTCACCTTCCTCTAGATGAGTCCTTTGAACCAACACCAAATCCATCTCCAACGCTTCCTAGATGGGTCCGTTCAACATGGGAAGCAACTGGTGATCTTTTCGATGATCCTTCAGATCAACGTCAGACACGTTCACATTTCTAGTGAGTCTCTTCTATTTTGGCTCAAGTTTCAGAGACTCATGATCCAAAGACATTTGGAAAAGCTTCAGGTCATCCAGATTGGGATACAACAATGAATGAAGAGTATCTCTCTTTAATGGAAAATGATACTTGGGATCTTGTACCTCTTCCAAAAGGAAGAAAACTTGTCATATGTAAATGGGTCTACATAACTAAGTATGCATCAGATGGAAGTGTTAAAATACATAAGGCTCGGTTAGTTTCCAAAGGATTTTCCCAAGTTGAAGGAATTGACTATAATTAAACCTTTTCCCCTATAGACAAAATGAATTCCATCCGCCTTGTTCTTTACCTTGCTGCCTCACATAAATGGGAGGTCCATCAGATGGGCGTTAAATATGCCTTCTTGCATGGAGATTTTCAAGAAGAAATCTACATGGAACAACCTCCTGGCTATGTCTAAAATGACTCTAGCCTTGTTTGTCTCCTAAGAAATCTCTTTATGGTCTCAAGCAAGCTCCCCGAGCTTGGTATGCCAACATGGAAATCTTTCTTATTTCCACTGGATTCTCTAGATTCCATTCTGATCCTAATGTCTATACCAAGAAAGTAGGAAGCCATCTCATAATCATTTTCCTTTATGTTGGTGACCTTATCCTTACTGGTAGTGACTCAAAAATTTTAAACCATGTGAAAACCAACCTTAAGAAGAAATTTGAAATGACATAATTAGGATTTTTTCACTATTTCCTTGGCCTCCAAGTTTTGCAAAAAACTAAAGGAATTTTTCTTTCCTAGTCTAAGTATGCTCGTGACCTTCTTCGTCGCTTTCACATGGGCGATTGTAAACCAACCCCTTCTCCCTTCCAGTCTAGAGTCAAGATTTCTGCCACCTGTACTTCTCCCGAAGTTGATGCCACCTTGTACTGTTAGTTAGTTGGTAGCCTCTTATACTTGACTCATACCCATCCTAATCTTTCCTTTGTTTTTGGTCTTGTTGCCCGTTATATGAAAAAACCCCATGAAATCCATTGGAAATAAACTAAAAGGATACTTCGCTATGTCTGTGGTACAGTTCAGTTCATGATACATTATAGATCATGTGAGACTCCTTTATTTGTTGGTTTCACTAATTCAGATTGGGCCCAAAACCCTGATGATCGGAAGTCTATTGCAGGTTATGTTTTCATCATTGGTTCAGGACTTGTCACTTGGGCCTGTAAGAAACAACATGCTATTTTACTTTCTTCGATAGAAGCAGAGTACCGAGAAATGGTAAATGCAAGTCAAGAATCCTTATGGATTCAACAGAGTATTTCAGAGTTTGGCTTCCAACAACAACATCCAACCAACCTTTGGTGGGACAATCAGAGTGCCATCAAGCTCACCAAAGACCTAGCTCAACATCAACGCAGAAAACACATCGAGCTACACATGCACTTCATAAGAAATATCATTCATGATCAAGTTATTGAAGTTCTCTTTTTCCCTACAGAAGATCAAGTTGTAGACATTTTCACAAAGTCTCTTACAAAAGCGAAGTTTTCCAAACTTCAATCTATGTTAGGATTTCAGGAATTTGTCATTAAGGGGGGATAGGCTCTAATGTCTCCTTCCTTCTCCTATCGTGTCACTGTTGTAAATCCTTCAATCCTATCCCAATTTTTTCTTAAGGGGGATGTTAGGATATTTAGACACTTAGGAGTTAGTTAAGATCTACTTGGTCTAATGTGTCGTTAGGTAAAAGTGTGTTTCTTTAGTATGCATTAGTATGCATTTGTAGTTAGGAAATCCTATGTTCACGATATGTTCCTGACATAGAGTGATATGACAGTTCATATTCTCCTCGATCTTAATGACCATTGATCCATGTATTAACACCTGATTGGTCCATGATCTCTATTTAAAGAGCATGGAGGGTCATTTGCTGTTGATTGATTGTGAGAAACTCTCTTGTAAAATCTCTCTGTAATCTTTTTCTTTTGCATTAATAAAATACTCCAAGTGGTCGCATTGGATTGGGCCGTGGATGTTTCCCCATAGGGGTTTTACCACGTCAAAACATCAGTGTGTTGATATTTGATCTGGTTATGTGAGCAGTTAATGAAGGTATTTGTCCTCTGTTGGAATACCTGTGTTGTCAAACACAAATAAAACTAAGACAATATGATGAAGGAAAGGATGGAAGACATGATACATGAGACTTTGAAAAGTGGAGGGGGCATTACACAGGCCAAAGGGCATGACCAAGAACTTATAGTGACCCTCATGAGTTTTAAAGGTAGTCTTGGGGATTTTTTCCTCTTTCATACGTATCTAGTGGTAGCCAGAACAAATAACAACTTTTGTAAATTATTGAGCACCACTCAATTCATCCAATAGTTCATTAATGAAATGAATGAGAAATTTGTCTTTGATTATGAGTTTGTCGAGGGCACGAAAATCAGGACACATGTGCCGAGTGCCTTCTTTATTGAGTATTGTTGTAATCTAGGGAAAAGTAGGGAGAGCTACCAGTAGAACCTTACATAGACATCATAGAGATACATGCATACACATATACATAGGTAAATACATACACAAGTAACGAGATCCCAAATAACAATCCTTTTATTATATGATAGAATAGTACAACACAATTACATATAACCTCTCACATGAAGCTATTTGAGCCTTCATGTGCTTGTCTATTTATACCTCTTTCATGAATTTGTAACCACTTAACTACCTGGGTTGGTCGGTTAACAAATACTCTAACTGACCTCTAATTATAACTACGTCAGTAGACTGATAGGTTCTTAGTCGACCGTCGGGTCCAGTCAACAGGGTCGAATATCCCTACAACATCTTCCCCCACCTCAATTCCTTGCTCGTCCCAAGCAAGTGGGGGTTATACAAAATAATATTTTCATACTTTGATTACAATATTACAAAATGGAGGAGTAGAAGATGAAGAGAGAAAGAGAAACATGTAAGAAGAGGAGATAAAATCTTTATATGGACGACCAATTTAAAGTACTGTTTCCGACTGATCTGTTGTGCATGGATTTTACCTATGAGCTGGTTGAGGCAACAATAACAATTAGGAAAATTCGTATGCTTCTTCCAAATTTATAGCAGGTGGCGAGAGTGTCAGGTTCAATGCGTCCAACTATTCTCGTATTTCACATTCTTCTGTCATAAATATTGGTGGTACGAGTGAGTCGAGCGAGTGTACGTTTAAATAATTTCTTGGTTGGAATTTGTGTATTTCCCGTCAGCCATTAATTGCAAGATCTTGTTGTTGAATGTTGCGCGTATCAGTGTATTCAACAGTTGTGTGAACGACTGTACAATGGTCATTTCCATCATTAATGCTCCCGTCCATTTCTCCTGCATGGGCTTCATTGATTATATCCTCCCATTCATGTTCTGGCACACATCTTCTTAAAACATCATCCATTCCCATTTTGTATAAGTATCCATTAATGATTGTGAACGATGCAACTTTCATGGATAGAACTTTCTTTTTGTTTGTTGGAAGGTCCTCGGGGGATTTTCCTTCTTCTAAGAAATTGAAAATACCTTCTAAATATTTAGGGGTATCTTCGACTCTAAATAAATGTGCATCTGGAAGGTCATCGTCGATGCTTGTCAGATCTTCTCCTGTTTCTAGATGTGAATGGTGATTAGGTCGAACATTCTTTTTCCCTGGTTGTATGATTACGTCAAATTCAAATTATTGAAATAATAGTAACCAACGACAAATTTTTCCTTGATGCAATGGTTTATTGACCAAGTATTTCAATGCTTGATGGTCTGTAAAAAATGTAAATGGATTTGGAAGTTAATAGTAACCAAACTTTTGTAGAGAAAAAATCATTGATAAGGCTTCCCTCTCCATAGTCGAATAATTTCTTTCTGCCCTATTCAATTTTCAAATTGCATACGCATTTGGATGATCCATTGCGTCGTCGTATGGCTGAGCTAAAACCAACCCGACAACTACATTGGACGCATTGACATAGACATTAAATTTTCTTGACCAATTGGAAATTTGAGAATAGGTGTTTCGACTAACTTCTTCTTTAAAAATTTGAAGGATTCTTGGCAGTCTTGGCTCCATTTAAATTCAACATCTTTTTGTAAAAGCTCATCCATTGGGAAGGTGATGTCCGAGTAGTGGTGTACAAACTTCCTATAATAGCCAGTATGACCCAATAGAATTTTGATCTGTTTTTGATTCATGGCCGGTTTTAGATCAAGGATATTCTTAATCTTAGCCATGTCGACCTTTACCCCATATTTACATACCACATGTCCTAGAAAGATTCCAATAGGTGTGGAAAATATATATTTCCTGATGTTTAATGATATTTGAATATGTCTACAACATTATAGCATAAGTTGAAGCCATTGGATGTGATTTTTGAATAGACTATATATTGTCCATTCGTCAAAGTATACAACCATGGTTTTGTAGATATACTCTTGAAATGATTTAACCACTATTCTTGAAAAAATTGCTAGTGCGTTCTTTAGTCTGAAAGGCATTACTTTGTAAGCAAAAGATCCAAATTCTGACACAAACGTTGTTTTTTACTGATCTTATTTTTCAATTGGTACCTGGTTATATCCCGAGAACCCGTCAGTGAATGAATAACATTTGTGACCAACGACTTCATTGATGATTTAATCCGCAAAGGGGGTGGGGAATGTATCTGTCACAATATGTTTGTTGAGTTCTTGGAAATTGACACAAATTCTCAATTTTTTAGGATCATGTTTCTTTGGTTGCACCACCACGGGACTTGCCCATTCTGCCTTGTTGATAGGATAAATAATTGTTGCTTGTAGCATTCCTTCGATCTCTTTTTGAACGATTGGTTTGTATTTATGCGCTAACTTGTACGGTCATTTTTTGATTGGTTTTTCTCATGGAATAAGTTCAATATTCATTTCACCCATTTCCTCTACAAGTCCTTTCAAATACTTGTAGTCACGTGAAAAAACATATTGATATTCTTTTAGTAGATTGACTATGTCGGTTGTTTTCTTGTCGGACCAATAATCACCTATTCGTACCATTTTTGGTCTGTCATCATTTGATATGTCGAATTCCTTTGTTTTGATTTCTGCATCCATCCATTCCGGTGGCTTAGCTTCGTCGAGATGGCGTTCTCCCTCTTAAATTTTTGTAAAACTTTTTGGGAATTCGGGTTGTTCCTAGTCTTCTTTGTGTTCCATGGCCATACTTAATACTAAATTCACATGATTTTGCAGTGTTGGATGGTATTTATTCCACTGGAAGCTCTGTCCTGGCCATTTTATATTCTCCATGTTGATCCTCCGTGTAGTCGATATTTCTTTGTTTTCTACGAACAAAAAATTGCAAGTCGATGTCGATCCTCCATCGACCGACATCTTTTCTTTTTCTTTCTCTACAACTGGTGAAGGATTTTCTAGAAATATTTTTACTCTGTTGTGTTGCATCTCTCAAGTGTTCTTCTTCTGGATTGAATTCAAACTCTTGTATAAAATTTTCTTTAATTTCAACCCAGCTTGATGTATGGCTGCAAGATTCTTCAATATTATACCATTTGTTTGGAATTTCATCTAATGTACTTGGAAACATATGGGGCCATACCATTTCATCCTTATATCCTATTTTTCATCACTCACTTTCGCAACGTTGAATGTGTTCTACTGGTTCGTAGCCGAGTTTGAATGTGGGAATATCTGCATCTTTGGATAATTTCTTGTCTCCAAATATTTCAACAAAGTATGTCGACACAACCGTCCACGTTTGTAGTCGGGGGGAATATGTTTCCCATCATCTTACAGCTTGGCCTGTGAAATTTTCCACAAGGCTCTGTGTCCTCCCTTTCTCTCCTATGGATTTTTCCACTTCTTCGACATGGGTCGAAGGGGCATACCATTCACTGTATCATAAGGGTTTTATTGTTTGATTGTCAGTTGATATAAGACTGGGAGTTTGTCAAATTATATTTTCATATACTTTTGGTACAACCTGAATTGAGTAAAATGTCTTAAGATGTTTCTTTGGAATAATTTCAATATACCAACAATCTTTCATGTGTGCTTCGTAATTTTAAAATTTCCAGTTGTATAAGGCAGAGTCAAAATTATGCCCGACTGACATGGGATATTCTCTTAAAATTTCTAATTCTTTTATCACATAAAGTTGTCAAGGGCCGCAGGCCGCAACCATGAGCGCAAAGAACAACACTCAGAGCGACTCATTCCAGGACTGAAATCAATGGTCGAGAAAAGATTAAATATGGTCCGTATATCTCATTAGGAGAGATCAACGGTGGAAAATTATCAAGGGAATCAAGGTTTTGAAATAATGTTAAAGTTAATCGTCAAAGGCTTGAAGTCCTGAAGGCCCGAAATAAATTTGAGCCATTGATCAACAAGAGCCACGCATCATCATATCTGTCACTTCGGGAGTTTTACTTCGAGAGTTTTAAAATGAGAAACTTTGAAAAGTCCCAAAGCGCCTTGAAGATAAGTGTTAGGTCATGGCCTGAGGTCACAAGCAAAAAGGAGTGATGAAGAAGGAGCTGGCGCCTGAAGCTCGAGTTTTTGAAAATGCCCATATTTGGTCATGAAAGAAGATTTGCATAACATCGAGGTGTCAAAATAGACTCGCAGAAGTCATTGGCACCGTCTAAGAACAATTATGGGTGTCAGGCCTCATCGTGATACTGATAAAGACAATTACTAAGAATGAGAGCATCTGACAGAGAGTTGCATGCATAATCTGATAGAGAAGGTCCAGACGAAAGAGCTCACGTCTGACAACAAAAGATTGTCTACATAGTATGACAAAGCAGGCATCGACTGAAAACTTTGAATGCAACAATCTGATCACACTCCTGATGGTTGCAACAGTTCTTCTTATATATAGGAAGTTTTTATATTTTGTAAAGGTCGAATGGTTGAGCTAGGCTCCCTGCTATTATAATATTTTGATTGAAAACAATTGGTTCTTTGGTCATGTATTTGTTTTTTGAGACATTTTGATTAATCTAAGTCATCTTTCTTACTCCATATTATTTGCCTCTGATACTGGGAGAGTTCATGTTTGATTGATTCACATGGATTGTTGTAATTGTATTATGATAAATGTTTGATTATAGTACCGTTATGATTTCTTTTATCTTCCTTGAAATTTGAATCTAAGAGAACCTTTTGTTAAAGTTTTTCTTCCTTAGGCTGCTAGAAAATATGATGTTCATAGCATACCTCTACACCTTTCTCACTAAATCTTTCTCCTACTCACCCTTACTCCAACTTACCGACTGAAGTTGATTCAAGAACTCAATGGTTGGTGCATGCTAGTCTAAATTTCTAAGTTGGAATGTTATTATTATTGAGTTTTCTCCATTTGACCACTCAAAACTCAATTACCTATGACATATAAACTAATGGGTACTGGTCTTACCTTCAATGCAATCTGAAGGTGACTTCTAGTGCTAACACCTTCTATGGTCAGTTCTATATAATATTTTTATTCATTTTTTATCTGATATAGGCATATGGCTTCTTGATCTTCATACCATGATTCCATCCATGGTTTTCCTTCTTTTGGATCAAGGGGAATAATTGTTTTTATCCCACTTCCTTTCAATTTAATTCTATATCTTTCCAGGGAGATAGTTGCTTTCATTCTTTGACCCCATGGCCAACCGACAAGAGATGCATATGTTGGAATTCCTTCGACAAGGTTGATCACATCAAATTCGACCGAAGTCAATATTCCCATGATTTGAGTGTCGACATTTCTCAATATTCCAATTGGTTCTATTAATATTTGATCGGCTAAATTAAGATAGTTCAGCGAGGGTGCTAGGTTGGGTCAACCCATTTGTATCCATGTTTCTCGTGGTATAATATTGACTTGCGAACCAAAATAAATGACCACCTGATTGACCATCATTCCCTCAATCTATAAGTTGACTCGTGGATCATAATATAAGAGAGGTGTTTTGCATCCTTGGTCAGTTTTTGACCATCTTTGTATTCTCACAATATGTTGAGTAGACCCAATAACCTACCTATCAAATGTTTTTCTTTGAGGAGCTGCAAAAATTCCTAGATGGTGTCTTCATTTCAAATTCTTTGTCTTTGCTGATCTTTTGTGGAATTCTTGAAGAATTTAAGAGTTTCTCTCAATATTTTCTCTTCTTTATCTGGGTTTGGGAAGTTTTTAGCCTTCTTTCTTTGGTAATTTTGTGGTGGAGTGTGAATATCTTGTCTTGCACCTGACCTTGTAACGATATGTAAGTTTTTGGACTTTCTCACCTCTTCCTTAGATACTTCATGTAGTAGATTCACATTTTTTCTTGGTATGATTTTTTCAAGTACTATCAGACAGTCTTCTAAAGAGTGATCTCCAATGCCGCATATATTGCAAATTTTCAAATCAATTCTGACTTTTATAGGGAAATTTGCGCTTTCGTGATCATTTTTCCAGCAATTAAAACAATATGGTCGTTCACGACCTCAACCTTGACCACCAAATCCACGTTTTCATCCTCGACCTCGACCACGACCACCATAGTAATCATCTCTTTGACCATAGTTGTTTGCTTGATCGATGATTTCTGTGTGGTATACTGTTCATATATTATTCTGATTTCAAGCATTTGGAATGAATTCAGATGTTTGATGATTAGAAGCTTCACATATGTGGCACCACTTCGTGTTTTTCATATTATGTGGA
This sequence comes from Picea engelmannii, assembly GCA_009831015.1. NCBI lineage: Eukaryota > Viridiplantae > Streptophyta > Pinopsida > Pinales > Pinaceae > Picea > Picea engelmannii. Next base: position 209,474 of record ML801346.1, read on the forward strand.
CAATGTTGTATACTATGATGAGTTAGGAATTCACATATATTATAGTATTTATGAGCTTGTATTCAGTGGACGTCTTCTTTTTGTGTGTGCTCATTGAGGGGGAAATTATCCTTTGTATGTACTTCCCCAGTGCATGTGGTGCACCATACTTCATTGCATTTTTTAGATAGGTTTTTGATTGTTTGTTGAAAATGTTCTGTTTTCTCCTCAAGTCTCTCCGTCGTCGAGGAAGTCGATGGGCTATCATCATCCGACTCGACTCACTGTGCCTTTTGTAGCGCGTCTTCACAATTGGTCATCTCGTATAGGCGTAGTGGAGAATGGATTCTCAATAGTAGCCCAACTACATGCCACTGGACCAACAAGTTCAGATCGATCATCGTCAGGATTTGACTTAGGAGATATTTGAATCTCTTATCATATTCTCTTACCAAATCTCTTGGTCTTTTTTTATTTCTTTTAACTTTTGGGATGCCATATGTGTGATGTCTTGAATTTTAAAGAATGTTAAAAATATATTCTTTATTTATTCTTTTGAACGAGTTTTATTTTCCGTGTAGTTCATGAACCACATTAAGGCGCGGTGGCGCAACGCAGCTACGAATTGATCCATTTTCTTATCTTCATCTGTAATATCAACTGCATCCCAAAAATTTTCACATACAAACCAATGATGTTTTGGGTCCTCCTCTCCTTCATAATTTGGGATGTGTTTGAATCCCATTTTGATTTTCTTAGTAGGAATTCTCGGTTTTTTTGGTGTTTGAGCTACTACTTCTTTCGACTGAGTTGTAGAATCTTCTGGTCAAGTTTTGTATGCATCCGACAATGAATGGTACTCAAGGAATACTTGTTTCTTCTTGAGTATAGAAAACACATCCTTAATTTGAGAACTTTGATCTTTATAATCGACTAACCTTCGTTCCAAAGGTTGCGTCGCTTCTAGAATATAGTTAATTTCTTCTCTCAATATTATATGTGGAAGTGGGGTCGATTCAGTGAGATCCTTAATTTGGATCATCATATTGTCGACTTCATTTCACTCTGGCTTGAAAATCAATGCATCTCCTAGGTTCCCTGGTCGTCTGTTCTGTACCATAATCTTGAAAATTGGTCATCTATCTACAACCTTTGTTGAATAAATTCTCTTATCCGTGGAACAATTTTTGATGAGGGAGAAGTATGTAAAGCTGGTCCAGATTCTTTGTAGTTGATACTTTCTGGTTTGTCATCCAGTTGATGGATGTTCAACTATGCGTTGCTACTTCTGTCGGGTGTCACCGTGACTGCTGCTATTTCCAACTCTGGTCGATCTTTGTCTGACTCAAACTGCTCACGTGCTCTTTCAGGCTGACCCTCCCCTGAAATATTTCTATTCGTATTTTTTTTGTTCCACTGGTTACACATTTATTCTCTTTTATGTTGTCTTTTATCCCATTCTATTTTCTGGATATCGGTAGATTGTTTATGGGATTGCTTCCCTCTTGACAACATTTAGGATTTGGAAACACTACTTCTTGTTTTATGACATCTCACAGCTTTGAACGATCCCCCATTGTCGACCCAACTTACTTTAAGTCGAGAACATTGGCCATATTTATTTCTTCAAGAAGTAATCCCAATATTCTCTTGTATCTTTGCACTTTGCATCAAGAAATGCTTCCCACTTTTCGTCTCTTTCTTGGAAGTTGCTATTTGGTAACAATGTGCCTAATATTGGTCAATATTCAACGATGTCACCAAATCCCTTGTCGAGGAGGAATTTATGAAGAAGTGTCATAATCGTGTAGAAAAATCCGTCGTGCAATTTGGTGTAGAAATTTTCTTTTATTTTGTCGAGAGACGTTCGATCTTCAATGGTTTGTTCTGAAATATAATATTTGATAATTCTTTCGATGTAGTCGTGCATATTTTTTCTTCCTATGTTTGTCAACTTTAGGCCTAAATTCTCGTCGAGTGTCATATTACGCATCACCTAATCTATTAATGTGATGAATTAATGCTTCTGGGATAGCTTCAAGGAATCTTTCATGCATCTCTGAAAAGAACCACAACCGTGCTTTGGCTAGTGAGAGGTTATTTCTTCTTGCATAATTTTTGATGTAGTTCTCAATTTTTCACTCCCACCCCTCACTTATGTACACTTCTACATGCCCAAGTTCAGTACTATCGACAACAAAACCATTGTTGTAATCTAGGGAAAATTAGGGAGAGTGACCAATAGAACCTTACATGGACATCATAGAGATACATGCATACACATAGACATAGGTAAAGACATACAAATGTAATGAGATCCCAAAGAAAAATCCTTTTATTAAATGATATAAAAATACAACACAATTACATATAACCTCTCACATGAATCTATCTGAGCCTTCATGTGGTTTTCTATTTATAACTCTTTTAGGCAGGTGTAACTACTTAATTGCCTGGGTCAGTCAGTTAACAAATACTTCGACTGAACTCTACTTATAAGTACGTCGGTCGACTTATATGTTCTTAGTTGACCGTCGGGTCTAGTCGATAGGGTTGACTAGCCCCTACAATAAGTAACATGACTACCAAAGAATAATAGGGGCTGATACTAGGATGGATAACACCGATTTCTAGCATTTCTTGAACAATTTTCTCAATTTAATTTTTCTAGGAAAAGGGATAATGATAAGGGAGAACATTAGGAGGAATATTGCATGGTACTAGAGGAATGGAATGATCATGGGCACTGTGGGAAGGGAGAATTTCATGGGGAGTGTTAAGATAGCTTGGTGTATGCAGAGTATATATTGGAATTCAGGGTGCATAGAGGGTGTCTCAATGATGTGAATGGAAAGGAACTGGGAAATAATGCTAGAATGACCTTTTTTTAGTAGCTTTTCCATTCGATGGGAGTTGATGATATCACATGAGCTTGTTGTGATGCATTGGAATTTATATTGTTGTCCCTCATGTTGGAACTGCATGGTGAGGTATTTAAAGTCCATGATGATGGCACCGAGAGTGCGCAACCATTCAATGCCGAGCACAATGTCACAAGAACCCATGTCGATAACAAACATATGAGATTTCAGGTGGTATTGAATAATTTGTAGGCACACATTTTCACAACGCCCACCACATTTCATGGAGCCACCATTGGAAATCATGATTTGAAATTGTTGACTTCACGAATATATCAATTGATTTCTTGGACAATGCAACGATGAATAAAATTGTGGGTGTTGCCATTGTCAATAAGGATTATGAATTTCTTGTGGTTAATGTAGCCAATTAGCTTGAGGGTTTGGGGAGTAGAGAATCTAGTGAGGGTGTCAAACTAAATCAATGGTTCAAATTCTAGTGGATTAGTGGGAGGAGTATGATAATATGTTGGGGGTAGCTCTTCCACAAGGTAAACTTCAGCCTCCTAATCAACAACATCCTCATATATGGCCACAAAAATCTTTCGTTCCTTACACTTGTGCCCTAGAAAATATTTTTCATCATAATTATAAAAAATACCCTTGATCTGGAATTTATCCATTTCTAACCAAGTTAATTTCTATATCTTGAGAGGGGTGGCATGAGGGGAACGATTGGTAAGTCGAGGGAAAAGAAGAAAAGAGTGTTTTTTGTTCTGGGAAAAAATAATTTGCTTTTCTTCTTTGGCGCATTTAGTAGCTTCCAACCAAGTTCGAGGGAGATCCATGAGGACCTGGGTGTGGATTTCATCCTTTAGGCCACTTATAAAACATTCCCTAAATAAGACATCTTTCATTCCCTTCATTCTAAAATCAAAGTCCTCAAAGGAATTTCTAAAGTCTTCCACTGTGACCGACTGTTTCAACTTGGTGAAATGCTCTAAATAGTGGGTGTCGGTGTAAAAAACAAAGTTATCGACTTAACAAGAACTGTGACCTCAAAATGATAACTCTATCCCTTAAAACCCATATTTTTGCATAAAAAAATGAAAATCAACCCCTAAATAAAAAAGTGGTGCTATCGGAAGCACCATTTTTTCTAACTGGGTTAAAATTACAATATGTTTCAAGCATGGCCTTCAAAATTCATACAATTGCTCAGAAAAACCTTAAAATCAACACCTAAATAAAAGAACGATGTTACCTAAAGCAAAGTGTTTTTTTCTAAACATTAAAATTATAGCTCATTTGAAATCTTATTCTTAAAAGTTGGTTCCATTAAAACCAAAACCTCAAAATGAACCATCAAATTGAAAAGAACTGCTACGAGTAGCACCCATGCTAAAATTGGGGTATTAAAATGTCAATTTTTTTTTAAAGTGGTATAAGAAATCATCACTACTGTAAACAAAATCATAAAATCAACCCTTAAATGTTTGCTTTTTAAATCTTAGTTTATCAGTCCAAGCACAAGATAATACATAATGCCATAAAAATATCACCCTATACTTTAAAAATTCAACATCACTTCCAAATATTTTTTTACTTTTAATAAAAAAAGCCAATACAAATTACATTGAATGAAACATAAATTATTTCTTAAAAGTATTGTTACATTGTCCATATTCAAAACGTATGAGCTAAGAAATTTTATTATATTCTCCATAATAAAAACATATAATTCATAAAACATAGAAATGATTCATAACTTCATGTAAGATCATATGTAAGTTAGAACACTCATTTCTAGTTACCATACAAACATCACATGGATAAAAAATACATAAAATGTTTCATACACTTATTCAAATTGACTCGTGGATTTTGAAATACCATCAGATTCTACATTGTCTTCAAATGAATGATTGGATGAAGATGTAGATGATCCATACTCTTCTCTATTATCAATGAATGCACCATCTGAGTCTACATGAATGCCCAACATTTCAGATGTCAAAATCATTTTAGATCTATGACTAGGTTCAATAGACTCCCATATTGTAGATATTTCTTGTGGCAACAACATCTTGATAATATTTGTTTTCCTGGAGCAAAGAGTTCCTCTCTTTGTCAAATTGAAGCCATAAACAAGTATGTCAACATCCTCTAATTTTAAGAGGTCAATGCGACGATGAGTTGTATTTTGACCCTTTCCTTTTCTCTTTCTACTGACATGTTTCTTAACCACCATCTCTGGCTTGTACACACCATTGAATGGGTGTGTACCTGTTTCATACCAATGCACTTCAATTTCTATAACATCTTCATTTTATTTATCAATATTTATAACCTTTTCAACCCAGAATGGATAACCATGTGAATCTTCAACAACTAAGACTGCAATCATGCTACCCTCCTTAATATCATGTACTGAACCCCTATAAAGGTCTTCCATTGCTTCATGTTGTGCACGTGAACTTCTAGAACCAATATACATCTCTTTCATCTACTTTTGAAAAATCAATAACACCTTGAGATTCTTGTTGTTAAACAATTTTTCTTTCTTCAGATTCATTTGGCATATTTTGTGGCCAACGAAATGGAGTCTTCAAAAATATATCTTCATTTTTTTTTTATCTTGAAATTATGTCACTTTTACCATTAAAAGAAGACTCCCACCAAAATGAATCAACAACATCAAAGTACTCATATGTAACTTTAATGGAATTTTCTATTTTTTCCAAGCATTCAGAATAATCTACATCTCTATTATGCTTTCATGCATTATGGATTTTAGCGACTGATTATAATAACAATAAATTTGATGCAAATATTGGAAGATCTGGAATGAACTTAAAAAATACTAAACTTGATGAAGGCCCACATTCTAAAGTAGTTGAATACTTATTTCCCAATATAAGTGTTTTCCCATCAAATTTTTTTAAACAAAATTGATGTTGGAAGCTAATGTCATTAAGTTTCTTAATACATTTTTATTCACCATGCAATCCTTGAATAAATCTTCACATGTCAACAGTTTCTTCTAATATGTGAAAAACATGCTATGGAATGTATGATTTCTTAATACATTCAATTAATTGTGGTAGGATTCCAACATTTTCCCTCTTCAATGTTATTGAAAAACGACTGAACATTCGATCAATATGATCATGAGTGTCTCCAACAATAAGGAAACCAACTTTTACCTTTTGAAATATTCTCATTTCAACAAGCATGCTTAGATATCCAAACACAATTTGATTTTTGTTTTCATGACTAGTGTTGTCTAAATGTAGATATAGAACTTGAGGAATATTTCCATACCAATGAGTGAGCACCTGATGAATCATGGTGATGGTAATATTTGCATCAATATGAATATTTGGAGTTGTGAAGTAAAACCCTTGGACACATTTTATCATTTAAAACCATACAACCAACCAACACACTTCTTTCGATGTTTGTACAACTTTTTCCTTTCACTTGATTGTTGATTCCAATGTTCTTGAAGTGATTTGACTATGAAATAGACACATTAAATCAAAT
>ML801347.1:30532-41965 GCA_009831015.1 Picea engelmannii
TTACATACTCTTGAATATGGATATTCTTCAAGATTGGTTGTGCTAGTGGTGGAAAGGGAACTGGAAGCTCCACTGCCCCTTAAAGGCCAATATTTTATTTTGGTGTTCTATGTATAACAAATTGCCTTCGTGGGATAATCTCAAGAAAAAACAACTTCAAGGTCTTGGGTGGTGTTCATTGTACCATGAGTTGGAGGAGACTGTATCACATATTTTTCTTGTTTGCAGTTTTTATCAGCAAATTTGGAGGGATGTTGTGTCACTATCAATGGAAGGGTGAAAATGTCGAAGAATCCCATCGTGAATGGACTCAAGCCCCAGTCAACAATAACATCAAGGGTCTTCCCCTCATCACTTACTGGGGTAGTTTGATTTCATGAAACAAGTTTATTTTTCAGAATAATGCGTGTATATCTGAGGATGTGGCAGCCTAAAACATGAGTATTCTATCACACTTTCCCCAGGAAAAAGGATTCCTCAGTATTACAAATCATTCAACTTGAGCTTTATGACCCAAGCATGCCATGGGATTATTTTGATGGTGCTTCCCAAAATCATAATCAATCTTTTGGAGGGGGGGTTGTGATTTATATTTCTAATAATCAACCTTTCAAAATTAAAATGGGTTTGGGCACTGGCACAAATAACTATGTTGAACTTATGTCCTTAAATATTCTACTCTTATTCGCAGGTGAAAAGGGGGTTCAATCAATACAACTCTTTGGGGACTCAATGAATGTAATAAATTGGGTTCGGAAATCACATATTTGTTATTTGTTAAAATATAATGTTGAGGCTTATATTGTATGAAATCTTACTGTATCTATCTCCCTTCAAAATCCACAGCATAAAACATGTCTACAGGGAGAGGAAGAAGGATGTCAATACACTATCAAAGAAAAGACTTCTTTTAAATGTTGGTACATGGAATTTAAAAGAAATAGAGAACCAAATAATACAAGAGTACTATCATCATCCCTTCATTGAATGGCTCCCTGACCAACACAATTACTCTTTTTACCTTTTTCTACACATATTTTATGCTCAGACCAGTTATCTCAGCACACCACTTTTGTGGGATGTACAGTGGAAAACATTTATGCATGCTACCTTTTTTTCCTTTTTGAGTTGATAATTAGAGGTGGACAGAGTTTCTTTTTTGATGTAATTATGCAATATGTATTGTCACTTTATGCATAATTTTTGGTAGATTTTCTGGCTCAATGAAAAACCCAGGTTTTGTTTTTGTAACAGATACTTTTAGTAGGAGCTTCACAAACAACTAATCTTGAGCTTTTTTTTTTCAAATGTTTGGATCGAGAATCATGGATGAGGATCATTATACCATGCACATATATAATGCAATTTTTCTTCTATATGAATAAAAGTTACACTTTTGTTTGAGGAAAAAAAAGTTGTGTAATAGAAGATATTTAAAAATATATGTTATATAACAACTTAAATTGTATAATTACCTCCCAAATATTCGTAGACGGATAAAATTGTTCCTTATAATGCTAAAATTGTTAAGTGTCTCTAAGCAAATTTCCCAAAGTTGTAGTCATTTCCTAGAATTAACTTGCTAAAAAAACAATATGATGAAGTTACTAAGTCACCCCTTAATTAGTTCAATATTTTAAGATCACAATTTCCAACATATCCACACTTAATATAGTGGTTTTGTTTCTTATTCAACCCACAATATGGATCACTAAGCTTGAATGGTCTTGGAAACTTGTTTTCTTTTTTAAAATTCAAACTAATAGTGATTAAACTACGATTAAATGATTCAGTACGAATGATTCCATACTAACCCATAACCTATTAGTAAGCATCATATTATTAAAAAAACTCTAGGAAAGTACACATATAAAGACAATAAATAAATAGTTCAAATACCTCTTCAAGTATGAATTCTCAAAACATTTGTTCATTAAAGATGTCTTTTCTCAAAGGAATCCTCCACTTGTTTACCTTTCCATAACCTCTTTCATAAATAAACTCTCTAATACTCTACAAATTAGGATAGATATAAAAAAAAATAGAAAACAATTTTCATTGAAATAAAGAAGTATCTAATAAATAAGAATGATGAAGATTTATTTTTAAGATGAAGTCTATAGTTAACAATTTTTTTTGTCCTTGAAGAATAAGATGAGAATGAAGTTTTTCTCAACATTAAGAGTGCTAGCTAGGGCCCTAGCTGCACCATTGCCTCTTTGGTCCCTACTAATTGGATTAAGGGAATTATTCTAATAGATTCTCTATAGAATCTGTGGATATCCTCTTTGGCCTTCTATCTCTAACCTCTCTCGTGGTTCTCAACCCTAGTTTCTATAATGGCCACTGATGGGAATTTTTTTCAACCCTTTCCCTTCATGGATGCTTCCTCCCTAGTCAAGCACCTCTCCTAGTCGATAGTAGGTAAGGAAAAGACAACATATTATTACTCTTATTGTGTTGACAAGATCCCCTCCTCTTAGGTTGTCGGTCAAGAAATGGCTATGAGATCTTTAGTCTAAACCATCCATCATAAAACTATACCCTTATTAGTAGTATATCTAGGCCAATCATTCAAGGATGTGGTGTTAAATAGAAACCCATGGAGAACATTGTAACACACCCAACCCCATAAGTATCCTTTTAAGAGATTGGGAATTAAAATTTCACCTTTCTTTGACCATATCAAAACCTCTTCTTGAGGTTAGAAATGTATTTTGCTCATCAAGAGCTTTCCAACAACTGTAATTTTTCTCGAAACTAAGCTCTAGATCGAGATTTATGGCTTCCAAAAGTTATTGGCCCTTATTGGCCCAAATACCACCTCACTGCCATGTGGCATCCTCATAGTTTCCTAACCCTTGTGTCATCTGACATGGCACCTTCCATTCATCTATTTCGAGTCTCTAAATTAACAATTGTCACTTCTTTCACATAGCCAATATCACCGTCGACATTTTGGAAAACACTCATTAGTGCCAAACTTCCATATTCTAATGACGATACATCTATAATCAACAGTCTAGATCTCGTTGTCATCACATATCCAACGAGATCAATGGATCTCGACAATGGAAAGCTCAAGTCGTCGTCTACGCTCTTAACCAATTCCTAACAGGTCCAAATTCCATGCCATGATGATGATACATCCAGATCCAATGGTCTAAGTCTCATCGTCATCGTCTCTAATGAGATAAATAATAATCATTGTCTCCAACGATATCAAGAGTCGTGATCGTCTCTAATGAGATCAATAGTCATGGAGTTTCCTCTCCGTACCTTCATCGACACTCTACCAACCTATGGCTGGGATATCTTGATCGGTGGATCCAATGGTCTAGATAATGTTTTATGGATTAAGGTATTTTTGTACCTCTAGGACATTCATGTCTCATCATCCAACCAACATGTGACACCTATCACCTCAGGGAACACCCTTGCTTCCTTGCTAGCATGCCATATCACTCATGGAGTCATTGTCAACTTATTATTTGTAATGGTTCTTAGAGATCTATTGTGGAGATTGACTCTGACCTTTCATAAATCCATGACTCTCATTTTCATCGATCCTCGTCTTCATTGAAATTAGGCGTTTCCATCCTTCCACCTCCGAAGACATTACGTCAGGGATCTACGATCTATATTTCTTTAGGGGATCCCCGATAGATATAACGGTCACAATTTAAAGAAAGGGTTTAAAGGACCTCCTTATCTATTGGGAACCACCTTCACTCTACCAGCCTATCCCTAGATGAAATATACCACACCTTGTACACATGGGTTGTCGAGTTGGAAATCCACAACATCGATACATCACCATGACATTGTCTCCTCTCTACTCTTTCGATGAAAATCACAAAAAATCAATGGAAAATATAAACTCTCTCCCAATAATATATCAATGGCTATCATTGTGTCATTGATGTGATCATCATTGTCATAATTTTTGGCGGACACATGAACTTACTAACCTTTCAAAATCTGACGAATGACCCATATCTCTCGGCTCGTGGATATGATGACTAGGAATCAAGCACTCATTCCCAAACTTAATCTGACATGGAATCATACCCGGTCATCTCTATAAATTACAGGATGACATGTGTCATCCTATGAACACATTGGCTTGGCCACGACCTGCCAATTTTCATGAAAAGTGGCACCCATGATGCATTTTGGACCATCCTTCAAGGTTCCAAATCACCTTGAAATTTGGTGCGGTCGTTACTTGACACATGGCACGGTCATTACTTGACACATGGCACGATCATTACTTGACAGGTGGATCACCCACGTGGTCTGACATGGTATACCCATCATCATTGAATACTTGGTTTTTCCATCCAGGTGCTCACACCTGTCATCCTTTACACACATTGGCTACCACGTTAGCATGGGATGTCACATCATCTACCACGCTGGCTCATTATGTCTGTTATAACTCAAAATGCCACTCCTATGCATTTATGATGTTGGCCTACTCATTCACTCATATGCCAACCCTTTTTACTGGATTTCTTCTCAAAAAAGACTTTTGTGTATGGTATACGCACCATGATACACATGCAGAGCATGTACACATGCTAGTTGCATACCTAAAATCCTACATATAGATGCTAGCTTCATACTCAAAATCTCGCGTGTACTCTAAATTATTGCAAAAAATTATAAATTATGCAGTTTCTGGTGGAGTTTACGAGCTATTTTAGGTTGTTCAACCATTTTACCTCTTGTAGCCCTTTTGAAAAAAAAATAACCATAATGTTTTCATATAAAAAGGGCCTTAGAGGGGTCATTTGGATATATGAAAGAAGAGGCAAGATAACTCTCACAAATTTCTCCCTTGTGTTCCAAGCCTTTTGCATCTTGCTCTGAGTTTAATCCTCAACATTCCCTACCATCCATATTCCTTATACAATCCATCAATTTTCCCTACATTGACATGTTGGCTGTGAGGATAACATATTGGGAATAGTGCACTTGAAGTCAAAGTAGAGGAGTCTAGGCGAGGTTCATGGAGCGGCGCCAACAAAATTCAGGTTGTAACTTCCAATTTTGTTATTAATAAAAGAGAAAACTCCTTGTCCCATATATTTATGTATTGATGTTTATATTTATGGATGTTTTTCATGAATATCTAACCCTTTAGATGATCTTGATAGTTGTGCATATGATTTCTTTGTTTTTTCTTTAACATTGTTTCAGGCCAACTTTGGGAGGAGGTATACAATATTGGAATAGACAACAACCATAAGAGATCAACAATAGTTGTAAGGACTTAAGGTACATATTTCAATGTTCTCTCTCTTCCCTTAACTATTGTAAGGCCTTGTTGGATTTGGGTAGAATATAATATTTTATGCCTTTTTAAGGTTTCAAGGCTCCGCCTAGTCGCTAGACCCGGATTAGGGGATTTTTCCCCATAGAAGAATTGGTTTATCCATTGAGGAGTCTATATAGGGTCTTGTTAGGAGATTTTTGTTTGGCTTGAATTCCTGTTTTTTTTTTTTAGTGTTCTGAGTTTGTTTGGGTCTCTGGTCACCTTCCTGGCGCTTACCAATTTCCCTTATTTGGGTGGTCTTTCTGAACCTTAATATTTTTTTAGAATTTCCATTCATGTACTCGCTTTGTTCTATACCCGAACCACGTACATATGAATTATGATATATACATAGTCTGACTGTGCATAGCATGTGTGCCTGTCATCTTAAGGGGTTTTCTAAAAAAAATCATTTTCTTTTAGGAAACCTTTGGTTCCTTAGGTCTTCCTAAGTTCTAGAGTCCCTTGTTGACTGTTGTTTGGCTAAGTTTAAGGCTCAAATTTTTTATGAAATTGCAAATAAATCCTCTTGTATAGATTTCTTTGTCTATCTGTGTTTCCAAGAATTTTTGGCTTATTTTTAGCTTGAATTTTAAGAAAAATGAGTTGCATTTAAGAAAACAAATTCCCCCTCATGATTGGGGGGGGGGGGGCATGATTCATCTATTCTGCAGTTTCTTTTAGCATTTTTTGTTAGTTTTTATTTCATCGAAAGAAAAAATATAAAAAAGAAAACCTTGTTTTATGCTAGTTATGTCTCTTTCTTTATTTGCATTTCTTTGCATTGTTATTTGAAAAAGAAAAAGAAATTATCATAGGGATGTGTTTTCTTCTCATATTGAAAGAATTTCAAAAAAAAAATAAGAAACACAATCCTTTCATTTTCTCTTTTGTTTCATTCGAAAGTTGCATTGTGCATTTTGCATGGAAAGGAAAAAGATTGCATCTTTAGGTTTGAAGGATTGTTCATGCTTTTTCTTCCTTGAAACTCTTTTGATTTGAAGGATTAGTATAAAGTTTTTTTTGCTAGTGTTCTTATAAGTTTAATTTTTTCAAGAGTCTTAAACAACATTAGTTTCACTACCCCACCCCTGATTAATCAAGCCACTAAAATCAATGCTTAATGCTAAAATCAATTAGACTTTTTTCATTTATAGGGTACACCAATTAGACTAGGCTTTAGGGACTTGGATTAGGTGTGGAAAGGAAACTCTCCAAGGCTGCTAAACAAAATTAAGAGCTTGAGTGAAGGAGTGTTGAATTCTAGTGTTATAAAAGTTTTTTGGTACCCCCCTTTAACACAAGGGACAAAAATGAGGTCATGTGAGGAAAGGAAGAGGAGATTGCCCCTCCAAAGCTAGACCAAGCGTAGTAGGGATTGTATTTGAGGCTCATTCTTGGGATTATATTGACTACATATGAATACCGAGCTTCAATGACCTCGAATCTATTTAGGATCCTCATTTTTCTTATGGACCATTTTCTTTTGATACCCTTAAAAGGATTTAGACATAGTTATCATACTCATATGATCTATCTAACTATCGACTGTACCCATTTGGTGACTAACTATGAGATGGAAACTTAGTTTTCTTTTTATAGGTACTTACACAGGTGATTGTGGAGGCATATCACAATACCTAGGACGCGCATTGGACCATGCTTCATAGAATATACCCAAAGGGTGTTTACGTGTTCGATTTACACTTGCATCAGTAAGTTGCTCTAGTGTTGGTTGGTGTAACTGTTCTTCCTACCTTCTACTTGATTTATCTTTAGGGAATTTTTAGTGGTATGATCTTTGCTCCTTAGTTTTCCATAGTGAGTTAGTCATTCATTTATTTGGGCCTCTGACCTAAGGTGGTAGACCTCCCACTTTGCAGGTCATGAGGACTTTTGGTTCTTCCTCTTAGAAACGTGGAGCCGCCTCCTTTTAGGCATATATTTATATACCACTAATTTACCAGAGTCATTGTGTGATATTTTTATTGACTTGAACAATCCTGCAAGGGAAGAACCTATGCATAAGATCTTCATGGTGAAATTTATTGTCGACAGCAACCAAGGAACCCCTTCACAAGGGGATTCTTGTGATTTTCCTTTCTTTGGAAATGATGGTATCCATTTGATGGCAATGTTGTACATTCCTGGGTTGAATGTGGGACTACCGGTTTGGTTGGGTACCATTCCAAATGTCCCTAATTTGCTTGATGCTAATCAATTAATCACCTTATTTCATGGGCATCATGTTGATGTTCCTTTGTCATCAAATTATTCTCCTCCTCCTTCTACCTTTTCTGATAAAAGTATAGCTATGAGTAATCAAAATTATAAATGAAATAAAAAGAGGAAGAATAAGAAGAAGAAATCACCAACCTCTAGGAGTCATGTTGGAGGTAGATCATCAACCTATACAAGTCATGTTGAAGGCAAGCACACAGCCTCTACAAGTCATGTTGGGGGAAAACTTATAGTCACTACTAGTCATATTGACAATAACTTTGTAGCCTCTGTGAGTCATGTTATCGACCAATCACCAAACTCTACAAATCATGGTGGAGATGTGCAACCAACCAATGCAAGTCATGATGAGGGCATGAACCTAGTCCCTGAGATTCATACTAGAGTTCAACAACTAAACTCTGTTAGTCATGTTGGAGAGTTGTCAACAACCTCTGCGAGTCATGTTGAGGAAAATAAACCAACACTGCTAGTCATGCTGGGGGCATTGATTCTATTGATAAACCTAGAAAGGTAGGACGTAAGCCTGAGTTCCATTGTAATATTTGCATGGAGATCACCTTACTCATATATTCCCTGTCATTCTAGAGGTACGAATATTGTAGTCCATGTATACAAGATCTTTTGATTCTGAGTCTTCTTCAGTTTCCCCACAATCTATTGATCATTTGGTTGATGAAGTGTTCGTGTCGATGAAATATTCGACTAATCCCACTCCTGTTTTGGGGGTTGATGCACCTTCATACCATGTTGTCTCGTAGCCTATTCATCTAGTGGTTGAGGACGTGGTCATGTTGATGAAATCTTCATCTGATCCCACTCTTCTCTTGGAGAGTGTCAATTCTACCAAAGGGGTCATGTAGATGCAATATTCTATTGATCCCACTCTTCTCTTAGAGAGTGTCAAGTCTACCAAAGTGGTCATGCTGATGTAATATTTGGTTGATCCCACTCTTCTTATGGAGAGTGATGTGTCTACTGACTATGTTTTTATCATTTCCAGTTCAGTACTTTCAGAAAAAAGGGGGCATTCCGCTCAGTTCGAGCACACCCACTCCAAGTGCTAGGATGGTTTCCTTTGATTGGAATGACCTTGTTGAGCCTCTCCTTCCTTCTTACTCACCCTTTCAAATAAGGGTTGAATTTAATTCAAAAAACATTTACCAATGTGTTGTAGATGAAGGAGCCTCTGCAATTATTTTATCCTCCCCATCTTGGAAAGATTTAGGTTCTCTCAAGCTTGTGTCTACATCGCATGAGATGTTGGATTTTGATAGATGTCCTAGTGAGTATTTGGGGATTATTCCTTAGTTTCCTATCTCGTTAGGTGGGAAGACTTTCCTTGTCAATGTTATAGTGGTGCAAGTCCCGTTAGATTTCAATGTGCTTCTTGGGCGTGATTATATATATTCTATGAATGTTTTGGTGTCTACGCTCTTTTGGTTGATGAATTTCCTTCAAAATGGAAGCATTGTCACTATTGACCAGCTAACATCTGATAATAACCATCCTAATTCAGCGTTAGTCCAGGCTGCCCCTTTATATGTTCCTATTATCCATGTAGACTCTACCCCACCACAGGTAAATTATGTCGCATCTTATCCTCGGTGCTCAATTTCTCCTGAGTAGGAATTTTTTCACTCATGTTTTCCTTCTTGAGACTTGGTCTCAGTAATCGATCCATTGGTTTATACAATGGGAGCCTGAGAACCTTTTCTTCCCCCTCTTGGACCAAGTGATCTTGAGTTTCCTTTTGAATCTGATCTCATTGTTTGTAGATCCTCAAGCCTTTGTTCTTGTGATTCTTCACTCATAGACTCTGCCAACCCTAACCAAAACCTCCATGTTCATATGGAATATAGTTAGTTTGTTTTTCCCTTTAGGACTGTCGATCCTCCTTGTTCACATTATTTCACGTATATTGAGTTTCCTTCGAATGAGGCTATCCTTGAAGCCATGACTACGGAATATATATTGTTGGATTACTTACACCGTGATTATATGTCAACTACCGAAGAGACTCTTGATCAAAGCCTAGCAACAAGATCTACTTGATCTAGTACTATGCATGATTCATAAGGTTGTGCGGTGCCTTCTACCATATTATACAGTCCAGGTTTGTTGTTTTCAAGTTTTGTATTCAATAAAGCCTCTTATTTTATGAATTTTCTATCTATATTAGATGAGTGTTATTGGCCTTATATGAAGGATCTTGGAGACATTTTTTTTCTTTGACATTTTTTCATCGTATCGGTCCATTCTAACAGGTGTTGACCTTGAAACTAGAATATAGGTTATATTTTTCCCTACTTGCATTTTTTTCATTCTCTGTTTCCCGGTTCATTTGGCCTTAGGATCGACCCCACTGAATTGTGACACTAAACTTATTTGTTGATAATTGTGTCATACTTTATGTGGTAGATCGTTCCTTCCATGGGAATACTAGTTAGCGCCTTGTTTTCCATTTGATTCCCATGCTAAAGTACTTCATAGGCACATGAGTCCTTTTAGTCCTGCCATGAATTTGTGTTGAAGCCTCATCCTTCTTCTTCATATTGTTTCTCGCCTATACCCAAGGGACTCCCCTAGAGCATGGTTTGTCTTCTTTCAAGCTCACTTAAACTATGAAAGTGACATATAGCGAGAGATTATTTATCCTTTTCATCCTCACTTAGATTACATACAAAAAGGATCCCCCTTGGAGTCCTCTTTATGCTCTTTTCAGACTCCCTAAAATTGAAAATATTTTCGAGAGATTTTATTTCCCTTCATGCTTGTCAAATTGAAATTTGAAGGCACATCTGTCTGACGATAGTTTATCCATTTTTCAGACTGGATGGCTAATTGACCAAAAAGGTATTCCCTAGGAGCCATTGTTTGCTAGAAGATTTTTCTCAGGCATAAGTTTACCCCTTTTTCAGGCTCGAGGAACTATAGTTACAAAAAAGGGCCATTCTCTTTGGTTTTGGTTTATCTCTTTTTTGGGCCTTGGAGATTATTTACAAAAAAGGACACCCATGGAGTCTTCTTTAAGACCTTTTTCAAACTCCCTAAATAGGAAATATCGTCGAGTGACCTTGTTTCTTTCACACTCATTAATAGGTCTTGAAAGAACATCTGTTTGGCATAAGTTTAACCCTTTTTCCAGCCAGTATATTAACTAGGAAAAAGGAATACCTCGAGGGATACGTTCTGTCGGGTGAGTTTTCTTAGGTATTATTTTATCCCTTTTTCAGGTATGGGGAACTAACTTTACAAAAAAGGAACTATAGTTCTCCTTGGTATAAGTTTCAACCTTTTCCTGACCTTAGAGACTCAACTTACGAAAAATGTGCATCTCGGGATATTTGTCTCGCCGGGAGAGTATTCCCAAGTATTGTTTTATCCTTTTTCGAGCTTGGGGATCTAGCTATATGAAAAATAACACTTTGAAGTCTTCTTTTAGTATTTTTCAGACTCTCTAAAAATGAAAAACCACCGATATTACCTTCTCTGGGCTTGTAAAAATTTACATTGAAGGAGGCTCATTGTGTCATTCCGTAATAACATCACATGTCTCATTATTGTTTCTTTGGCCTAATGTCGGCTTCATTTTTATAAGCCTTTAGAGCATTCCTTAGGTGCAATCCTTGTATCTTTTTTTCTTTTGCGATTTGACACCTTGATCCATGAAGGAATTTTCTCGAGTGTCCTTATCCCATACATGTCTCCTTGCACTGAGAATCAGTATGTTCCATGTGCTTGGAACTAGTTTTCTTCCCCATGACACTCATTCCTCCTTTGTATAACATTCTTTTATTCTTTTTCAAGCTCATTAAATACGTGAAAAATCCAAATATATATATATATATATATATATATATATATATATA
>ML801347.1:42092-53720 GCA_009831015.1 Picea engelmannii
GTCACCCTTGGAAAAATAAAATCCTTCAGTTTGTTTTGCAAGCATTAAGATCTAGTATGGCCTTAGGAAGTTGTTCTCGTTACATAGAGCTTTGTCCTCCTCTATTTGGTTACTCTTCCAAACACATGGAGAGTTTTTGGTACCTCATGTGCCATAGACTTATGTCAATAACATGCTTCCTAGGTCTTTTCATATATAGTGCTCTTATCCAAGGGGAATTATTGCAACCTGAGTTAGACATTCTACAATAAGTCTCTTGAACTTCATGAGTCGACCATCCCAAGAGTTTTTTCAAGTTCACATTCAAAATCAATGAAGTTATGTTCCTGATGATCGATATCCTCCAGTCTTTCCATGATGGCATGTCGAAGACCTCAGAGTAGTGAGTCTTATAATCCTACCTGAGTTTTGAATATCNCCATCCCAAGAGTTTTTTCAAGTTCACATTCAAAATCAATGAAGTTATGTTCCTGATGATCGATATCCTCCAGTCTTTCCATGATGGCATGTCGAAGACCTCAGAGTAGTGAGTCTTATAATCCTACCTGAGTTTTGAATATCTTGAATCTATTGCTCGATTTATGAAGCTATCATCTCCATCCACAAGCATTAATTCCCCCTGAAGATTCATATAACACTGTATATGTTCTGATGATTTTGAGATGTAGATCCAATGTTTATTATTCACGACTACACTTTATATTGGCATACACATTGGTCATGTAGCCATGATTGCTATATGTGACATGGATCTGCAGTGTACTTGATTGGAAGCCATGATTAGTTTGTCCCAATCATGGGTATGCCTGCCTCAGTGATTATTATTATATTGCAGATGACAGTCTCATGGATGCTTGCTTGGGATTACTCGACTCCAGTTCCTTACCACGTTATTAAATATGTTGTGATGTATTTTGGCCATCAGTTTCTCTTCTGACCTCACACATTAGGGGACATTTGTTATAACTCAAAATGACACTTCTATGCATTCATGATGTTGGCCTACTCATTCACACATTTGTAAGCCTGTTTTGTTGGAGTTCTTCTAAAAAAAACTTTTTTGTATGGTATTCACACCTTGATACACATGCAGAGTGCATACACACACTATTTGCATACCTAAAATCCCACGTACATACGCTAATTGCATACTTGAAAGCCCGCATGTACTGTAAAAAATTGCAAAACAATATAAATTCTGCACTTTTCGACGGAGTTTATGAGCTATTTTAGGTTGTGAAACCATTTGACCTCCTATAGCCCTTCAAAAAACTGAATAACCATCTTTTATTCATATAAAAAGGGCTCTAGGGGGGTCATTTGTATATATGAAAGAAGAGGCAAGAGAACTCTGCCAAATTTCTCCCTTGTATTCCAAGCCTTTTGCATCCTGCTCTGAGTTTCATCCTCAGCATTCCCTACCATCCATCCTCCGTATACAATCCATCCCTTTTCCCTACATTAGCATGTTGGTTATGAGGATAGCATATTGGGAATAGTGCACTTGGAGTCAAAGTAAAGGAACCCATGTGAGGTTCCTGGAGCGATGCCGACAAAATTTCATGTTGTAACTTCCAATTTTGTTATTAATAAAAGAGAAAAATCCTTGTCCCAGATCTTCATGTCTTGATGTTTATATTGATGGATGTTTTTCATGCATATCTAACACTTTAGATGACCTTGATAGTTATGCATATGTTTTCATAGTTTGTTCTTTAACATTGTTTTAGGCCAGCTTTGGGAGGAGGTCTACAATATTGGAACATACAACAACTAGAAGAGATCGAAAACAACTGTAAGGACTTAAGGTACATATTTCAATATTCTATCTCTTCCCTTAATTATTGTAAGGTCTTTTTGGATTTGGGTAAAATATAATATTTTCTATCATTTAAGGTGTCGAGGCTCTACCTAGTCGCTAGACTTAGATTAGGGGGATTTTTTCCCATAGCAACGTCGTCATGAAATAACCTCCCCATTTCAACCTCATTTAAATAGGACCCACTCCTATCTATGGATGAGGTTTATCCTCGCTCATGTCTGATCAACGATCCAGATTGTTCCTTGGATTCTCTTCGTCAAAGCCACACTACAACGCAGTGATGGAACACTCTGATGATTCACTCCTCAAACAATGGTCATAATTTTCTCACTGAATCAAATCGATGTTTATGATGATCCTAAGGATTTCATGTCACTGGAATCCATCCATAACCACCAAAACTGATCAACGGTCTAGATTTCTACATATCCACCTCCGATGAACGACATAGATTTCTTCTTGGTTGTCCATCGATCTACAACCTTGTTTTCCTCTTGGTACATTCCATTCAGAGTGCCCCTATCTCAGCATCTGACACCACTCCAGCCATCGGACTTCAACCAACCCACCGCAATCAATGGTCATGATTAATACGTCATAATGAGATTGACGACTATGATTCTTCCAGGCTCAAACATGGGGTTTTTCCATGGTTCTTCTAAGTATTTTCTCAGGCTTACCAATCCTTCAACAAATCTCACTTTTCTCCGAAGAACACTAAGGTTGTTCCTTTCACCTCTAATTCGAGGTTCTCATCTCTTGCAACCCTTCACTATAAGATAGGAGGTTTCATGGGGAGTTAAGGTTCTCCATTCATGTGAAGGTCTCCCTCAGACACTGGGAATTTTGATACATATCTCAAGGTGCCTTTATACACTCCTTCTAGTTGGGGTTTAAACCCCGCGACCATTGAAGGACTTAATTCCTGGCTTGCTCCACATCCATGAGATAATTTCAACTTTGCTACCCTTTTCGGCCTCCTTAGGCCACTATGAAGCTTGAGGGCTTAACCCAAGGGGAATATTACAATATATTTCCTAAATTACTAAAGTTTGGGAAATAAACCCTATTATCCTAAGTTCCTTTGGGGAGAGGAACGAGCTCCAAGTGGATAGGAATGAGGTCCTAGAGAGCCAAGTGTCATCCAGGAAGCATGTAGATTTATGTGGGAAATTCCATCGTTGTGGGGGTTCATTAGCCATTCTTGCCATCCTTCCCATGTGTGCACCTATTACCTCATGCACTGATTAGGATGAAGGCATCCAATTCTACCATTGTTGAACCTTTTCCATTGTGAACCTTTATAATTTGTTGAGTTGCCCCTTGCCTTACTCGATTTTACTACTATGGTTACTTGGTTGACTTAATATTTGGACAGAAGAAGCAGGTTTCCAATCCTGTGGGTTGAAGAGATGGGTTTTCAAGCCTGTGGGTTGAAGAAGCAGGTTTTTAGGTCCGTGAGAAACTCTCTCTAGGTGAGAGAGGTTGTTGGGGAAATGATTTCTCCTTGAGGGAGTCCAGTAGCAGTTATAGAGCTATGAGAATTCTTGATCCAACCTATTGTTGAATCTTTGGAAGGGAAGTGGAGCAGCTGATGGGCTATCAAACAGTGAAGGTGTATATTCCCGAGGTGGGACATGCATGTGGGCAATGAGATTCTATGAGCGATGGGCATAAGTAGGCTTCTTGGAGGGAATCATTCCTGTTGCATTGTGCAGTTTTCCATAGTCTCAGCCTAGCCTAGGATTTCCTTTACCTTGGGTGGAATTTAGTCCCATCTCGAGGATGACCACTACTGATATCTTGGATCAACGTGGTCTAAGGATGGGAGGTTCATGGAAGGTCTGCACGCAGTCGGTGGTCATATCATAAAAAGATAAGTACCCATTTTATGTTAATTTTATGTTGTGTATCTTGCATATGTGTTATAATGTTATGAGTAATGCCTGTATATGTTGCATGTGTAGTCTTATTTTTATTTCCACATTAATATATATCATAGAAGAATTTTTATCTCTATTTAAATTTGCATTAGATATATATGTATATCCGAGCATGATAGTTTCAAGTGACATGACCCGACTTGGGTGGCTAGATATGTTACAATCTGGTTTCTGAATAGTTTTGTTTTGAAGTAGTGGCGTGTCCATGGCCAGGGTGGTCGTGGGGAAGTTACAAACTATGTATAAACCATAGACAACTCAGAATCCAAAGGAATATCAGACAAGGACTCTGCTTCTTGTAACATGGTAGTAGCAGGGCACAGACGAGTTAGGTGATGATCTAGATTTTATGAGAAGAACGAAGTGGATGCAGATTATTATTAATCTTTAATAGAGAAACATATAATAGGTATGCGATAAAAAAACAGAGATGCAGTAAAATTGGTTTCTATTAACTAGGGAAATAATTTGAAATTGTAAAATGTAGCGGAAAACAAGCTTGTTGGAATGGTGGCAGCTTATCTCTGAGAAGAGATGTGACGACTGCACTCATTTAGAATAAGATGAGTAAAATGAGGCTTTGAAGGCCCTTTTACAATAAATATGAATGAGAAAACCCTAGACATACAAAAACTTAACCCTAGTATATGAAGCGCCAAAATTCATGTGGGCCTCGTTTGGCTAAAGTTAGTGCATTAACTTCTTGGGGTTGTAACTTTTGCATATGATCTCCGTTTAGGGCGCACGATAGCTCGTTGGAAAGGTATTAATGAGTAGATTCATTTAGGGGGATCAATAAAATCATTAATCTTTTATCGAGAGGATTGATCATGAAAAACTCCGTTTAGGCCCTCAAACTGGCCCCCAAAGTTAAAAACTGCTAAAAATAGTAAATTGCCAAAATTGCTAGAAACGTGTTTTGGGCTAGTTGGAGAAGGTGGGTGGCCACCGATATCCACCTGAAACAATCCTCCCTCCTTAGGAAGAAATGGTCTCCATTTCATTGAGTTCCCCCATAATATGAGGAAATTTCTACTGAATTTGGCCCCTGGTGAGCCACTTGCCTTGGTGCAGGAGCTACCCTGCTTTGACAACTCAATAAAGATGGATCCTCTGTTGGTGAGTCCCCTTGACCCGTGTGTCCACAATTTGATCCCTGGATTCTTGTTTCATGCAATCAGGGTTGAACTATGTTGGTGTCAACTGTTCTTCTATCTCTGAGGTGTCTAATAATGGTGGGAAATATGGTTGAAGGAGAGTCACGTTGAACATTGGGTGCAGACCAAGGAATGGAGGAATGTTGAGATCAAAATAATTATCTCCCACAAACTTGATGATTGTGTAAGGCCCATAACAAAGTGGAAGAAGCTTTTGATGGGGCCTTATAAGGAATTCTTTTTGCAAATGCAACCAAACTTTGCCTCCCACCTGAAACTTATGTGACACCCATGGCGTTGATCATGGTGTTGCTTGTACTTGGCATTGGACTTGCGTAAAATATCCTAAATATGTTGGCGGATGTGATGGATCCACTCAATGAACCAGGTGGATTTATCAACTTTAGCTGGAGCAGGTGACAAGTCAGTTGGGGTGGTCGCAAGGGGTAGTGCAACGTCCATGGAACCCAATGGTTGGAATCCCAATCCCACCTGAAAGGGGTTGTGGCCGATTGAGCTATGCAAGGCTTGGTTGTAGATGTGTTGAATGTGTTAGCACTGGAATTCACTTTTGGATTTCAACAAAGGTAAGTCGAATACCCATCAGTTTATATGTCACAATGAATAAAATTAAGAGTGGTCTAATGGACACAGTCTCAATATAATATCTCTTCAAAGAAAACATGGTTGGCATGCATACGCATATGAGGTCTTGATCTAAATTCAGTCAGTAAGTTGTAGTAAAGGTGAGTAGGGGGAAGAACTTGAGGAGAGTGAAGAGTTCTAATATGGACATCCAGTCTTCCAACATCCTAAGGAGGAAAAAATCAGAAGACAAGATCCTCTTGATTCACAGTTTTAGGGGACTGAATGAAATCATCATTAAACTGAAATAAAAAAGACATCACAATTCAATGATAACCACCCGAATCGATCATCCATGACCTATTCATTCAGCGTTGGGAGGAAAAGACAACACAGAAACTGATTAAAATTGGTCGCGATGTTACTGTTATCAAAACTACATCAAAAAAAAATAACTACCCTCGACTGGATCCTCCATGCCCGAGTGTTCTAACACAATTGTTGAAAGAGATATGAAAATAAATTGACTTACATTAAATAAGAAGTCTCAAATATAGATACATAACTAGGAGAACCAGAGCTTCATTAAAACTTTACAATATGGGAGTCGATCTCAACCATCGACCCTTACAAAATATAAAAACTGAGTATATATACTCAGAGCCACTAGCTCCCACCAGGAGCATGCTCTGGTTACTATATTCAAGGCTCAACATCCACATTTTATTTTTTCAAGATGCACTTGCATTCTTTTGTCAGACATGAGATCAGATTAGTATGGGCTTTGCAGAAAAATCTACTAACAAGGGAACTTTGGGTTGATAGTCTACCTCCACGGCCAATTCTTCCATGATTTACATTATGGAATGAAATGAGGTTCCAACCACCCCTCTACTTTCATTAACTACTTTCATTGAGATCGAGAAGAGGCCCAATACTTATGCATGTTCTAGGCGGTGCTAATGATCCCTTCAAATAGATCTCAGCTCTTTGAAACCATGCAGCCCTTTATTGAGACCAAGACGGGTGCTTTGGGCCTTTGGCACAGATTTTCTCTATTGATCCACATGACCTCGGACCATGACCTATGGCTCCCATGTGAAATTTTGGGATTTCACATTTTGGGAATTTTCAATCCATTCAACCTCCAAAATCTCGATGCTCGATCCTGCGAAATGATCTATCCATATCGATGATCAGACTCATTTTGAAATGACAGCCAAGATAATTTCCTCGAACAACCTCAACTACCTACCACTCAATAAGTGCTTACCTTTCATTTATCCCTACTTTCCATATGACCCTGGGCTGCGACTGTGTGCCTAATTTCCAGGCATTTTGGGATTTCACGTTTCGTGAGATTGCATTGTGTTCCATGATGAAATATTTGAGTCATGAAATCGTGATTGTTTGGATCGGGTGACACGTGTCCCTTTGCATTGGATGGTCCTGATGAAAATCGACATTTCGGGACCTTGGGCCATCGACATTTCTCACTTCAACATTCTCGAAATGACTTTCTTCACGCTGATCTTGCACCATGTGTTCTTATGGAATGGACGACCAAGATCATTTTGGGACTTTGTGCTTCGCGAGTCTTCAAGATTCTACCCTCTTACTTTCCCGACTCGTGAAATCATGAAAATTTGATCAAATGGTCCATATCTCTCCTTTAATCAATGGTTTCGATCTTTCTGCGATTTCGCATTTCACGAGTTCTGATGACTCTACTCCTTGACTGCTCCATCTCGCGAAACCACGAAATTTTGATCGTGCACCATGTGTCTTTTGCAACAACAATGACTAGGATTGGCATCATGATTTCAGATATCTGTCTAACGCTATACTTCATGTAACTCTATGATCCTGATTGCCTGATGGTCGCCATTCTTTTTTTTCTGATGGATCCGATGGCCAAGATTGAGCCTATGCTTGATGGATTTTCTCCAACTCGTTATGTGTGCGCCTTTGCACAATCACGCCCCGAATTTGGATGAAAAATATTTGTTTTTTTTTTAAGAACACTTCTTTCACATTTGGTCACCCAATGACCAACTTGAAAGGAAAATAATCCCCTTGCAAAAATATGTGATAAAAAAATGTATGGGAGATTCTCGTCCCATGTGCAGGGGTGCTTGGAATTGTACATGCATAGGATATGCACAATCATCCGATGGCCTACCTTAGTTTGTCCATCTGTCTGGGGATGGAAGGTCATGGATTTGGTGAGCTTGGTGTCCAACAATGACTAGAGGCTTTACTAGAATGTGTTGAGGAACTGACTGTCCTGATCAGAGACAATGCTTTGTGGGATTCCAAAATGTACCCACACTTTCTCAAAGAATAGCTTGGCAGTGGCCTCTGCGGTGATGCTCTTCTTGCAAGGGAGCATAAGTTCCATTTTAGAAAAGTGATTAACAACCACGAAAGCACAGTCATTCCCCCGCTTGGTGGTCGGAAGGCTCAACATGTAATCCGTTGAGATAGATTCCCATGGCCTGTCAAGAGTAGGCAAAGGGGTGTACAAGCCTTGTTTCTTACTGGTGGGATTAGCAATAGCACAGGATGACATCCTGATGAAGTGTTGTCCAGTAGAAATGTTTTTTCATCACTACCACTGTATTTTTGATGCTAAAGTGTCATGCTACCTGACTGTAGTGGGCTTCCCAAATCAACTTTGTGCGCTCTCTTGATGGAATGTAGAGATGGACCATATGACACAACAATACATCCTGAAGATGGAAATTAGTGATGACTGAGTGTGTGCCCAAGATTTTGTAAGTGTTGGAAAAATTAGGGTTTGTTTCATAGAGTTGGGGCCACCTGGAGGTTTCGTGTCCACAAGAATCTAGCATTGTGGTGAGTGTTGCGACTGGAGGTCGTCTAAGGAATTCAATGACTTGGTTGGTACTTCTTGTTTTGTACTTGATGTTGAGGTGGAATTTTTGTAAGTATGTGGACCACTTCTGATGGCGGTCATTCGAGAATTTTCCTTGGATTTGCATGAACTGCAAGGGCTTATGATCAATGTGGATGATTGTCTCTTGCCCAAGAATGTATTTCCTCCACTGTCGGCAGGCTTGCACAATGGAGTACATTTTTTTTTTGTAAGTAGGGTACTTACGGATGACATCTGATAGTGTCTCACTGTGATAGGTTGCAGGGTGGCCATGCTGAGTGAGAATTGCACCCACAACATAGTCTAAAGCATCTGTCTCAATCTCAAAGGGTTGTTGTAGGTCAAGTAATGAGAGTACTGGTGTTGAGCACAAACACTGCCTCAAATCATTGAATGCTTGTTGTTGAGATAGACCCCCAAAAATAATTTCCTTGCCACCTCCTCTGGTTACTTGGCTAAGGGACCATGCAATATGGGAGCACCCCAACACGAACATGTGATAAAAATTGGCCAGGCGTAGGAAGATTTGAATCTCAGTGAGTGTGGCTGGTGCTAGCCAATAATGGATGACCTGGATTTTGGCTGGATCCACATGTACAACATTCTGATCCATGATGTAACCGATATACTAGACCCGATCCATGTCGAAGGATCATTTTTCCAAATTGGCACATAACTTGTGTTGTCGCAGGGTGTGCAAAAACTATTGAATGTGTTGCAAGTGTTCTGCCCACATCTTGATGCAGATGATTATGTCATCTAGATACATCACTACAAAATTATTGGTGAAAGGTCACATGATATCGTCTATCATCCTCATGAAATTCACTGGAGCATTTGTCAATCCAAAGGGCATGGCCAACCATTCGAAGAGACCTTCTTTTGACTTGAAGGCGACCTTCCATACATATGTCTGCTCGATTGGGACTTGGTGGTAGCCAGGCTTCAGATCAATCTTACTGAAGTATTTTCCCCCCTTGAGTTGATCAAGGAGATCGTTGATTTGGGGAATCAGGTAACGATTCCTGACTGTAATTTTAATTAGGGCCCGGTAATCAATGCAAAGTCTCCAGGTCTCGTCTTTCTTGTGTACCAACATGATTGGGCTCCCACAAGGCGATGATCTGGGATGGATATGGCCCCTGTTGATAAATTCTTGGATCTGTCGCTTGATCTCCTCATTATTTAATAGGGAGCAATGGTATACTAGCATGTATTGTAGCGGTGCATCAGGTTCAAATCGATGGGATGCTTGACCTGACAATGCAGAGGTACCCTAGTCGGTGAGGAGAAGATATCTTGGTATTCCTCCATGACCTTATCCACTTTATTTTGTTGTGTGGAGAGGTCGGTCATGGAGGTCCTCGATGTGGCTGAAATCTTCCACTCGTTCTAAGAGTGAATCACGAAGAAGACAAACTTCCTAGTTTGCGAGATGACCTTCCTGCATTGCTTGGAAGAGATCAAGGAAATAACACTAGGTAGGATAAGCTCGAGTTCCTGTACAATTTCCTGTTCAAAGTAATAATGACACTACGAGGCCTAGATTCATATACAACATGTTGTTTCAATAAATAAGGTTGTCCGAAAAGAACATCACAAACTTCATGAAGAGCAACGTCACATATTACCTTGTCTTTGAAGGGCTTGATGTTGTATGACAGGCGACACTATTGGCTGACGTGGAGGTCGCTTCCTTGGTAGAGCCATCCAATGGTGTAGGGATGTGGGTACGATGTTGTTGGCAGGGCTAGATACTTGATGACCTCTGCTAAGATGAGGTTCTTCTAAATACGACTATCAACAATGAAGTGTAGTGGGGTTCCCTTCACCCACATCTGTGAATAAAAAAGGCGCTCACCTTCTTCTTTCTCGTCCAGTTTACTAGGTTGTACATGGGTAGTGGTAAGAGTGGCACTGGGTTCTACATCGATGATCCATTTTCCCCTTCTTCTTCAGACTCAAAGTCTGACCCTACATCTGAATTAGAGGCTTTCACCTCAGTCATTAGTGACTGCTTTGAGCGGCAATCAACAATGTTGTTCCAAGGGCTCTTATGGAAGTCACACCACTTCCCAGTCTCTTTATTTGTCTTTCTGGTGTCCCTCTTTGCTTGTGTCTTAGGATGGTAGTCCTAAAGCTATCCATCTTGTATTTGTCCCTTTTTCTATGGTTTTGATGTAGGAGAATCGCTCCAACCCAGCAACACGTCAGCTACACAACACATCAAGCGTGCATTCAATGAAGAGAGAGGTGCCAACCCTTTCATTTAAAATTTTAGAATGTAATTAAATGTTTGTAAGGCTGGTAGATCCAAATCGATGCCTTTGTGTAGATAGTATATAGAGTCACCTTTACTGGTTGACAGGCTGATAAGATCTAGATCCAATTTAGACTAGACAACCATTGCATGTAATTCATTGTAAATTAATGAGAGTAGGTATCTTGGAGGGAAGAGCTCAAGGAGCCCCTTTTGGTAGAAAATATCTTTGTATCTATTATCACCCTATAAGTTATAGGATCAACTGGTGATTGGGATATTATCTGTCTCTAGTGTTTTTGTTGACAAATGATTTTTCATTCTACAAATAATTTGAAAAGAAAAAGAAAAGAAAAGAAAAAAGAAAAAAGAAAAGAAAAGAGAAAAGGAAAAAGAAAGAAAGAAAAGAGGGCATAAAAGAATTGCAATAAAAGCCCCATGAAATAATAATAACTTGGTCCATACCTTTCAAGCATGGCCAAGTCCTTTTTAAATTTGATGTTGATAGGGTAGTGAATGAATTTGGCTAAACAGTTTAATCTTAGCCAAAGTGTCTAGGTTAGATTAGTGAATAAATCTGGCCAGACTGTCTAATCTTGGTAAGATAGCCCCAGGGTAGAGTAAATTCTTAACCCAGCAGTTTAATCTGGGTTAATTTTCATAGGAAGATAGGTTAGTATGTAGGCTAGTTGCTTTATTGTTCCATTCCCATAAAACTAGCTTGATGTCAATGTTGCACCATGTTTCGTATGCTTACAAGATCGTTTGGTCGAAGCCCCGTGGTGGTGTCTACTTGAAAAGTTTGGGGGGAAAACCCATAAAATGCATTTATCCTAAGTTTTTCCCAGCGCATGTATTCTCTGCTCCCCATTTATGCTCCCTACACATATCGACAGTCCTGATCGCGACGCTCAGATCTACAATGTACAGAGCATTCCAAAACCCCCCGACCGTTATTCTTT
>ML801347.1:53757-96308 GCA_009831015.1 Picea engelmannii
GGTTCCGGAATCACTGATAACATTTGCGCGCATCTGGACGGCCCAGGGTTGAGTGCTTAGATCAACGATCAATATTGGATTCTGGACCCCCCCATCCATTCTGTCTTTAATGGAGGGGGGGGTCGGGAATGAGTAATAAGGAGTGCGCTTAGATTTGCAGCTCAAATATAGGTGCGCATATCAACGGCCCAAAATGGATTTTGTACCCCCCTGGATGATCTTATTTTAACTGAGAGGGGGGGGTCCGGAATGGTTTTCCCCCTTTGGCAAGACCCTTGTTATATGTGGCATCAATATATTTTCCCCAAAGTCCCGTCATCATCTTCTATCTGACAGACCTCCGTCACCTCTAGACGTCACCTTCCACCTTTTCCAAACTGGTCATGTCCCATAACTGCTGTCAGTCCCCTCCCCCCTTTCACTCATGGCAAGCCCCTTATTATGACTTTTACCTCAAATCCCTAGCCACCACGTCACCTGTCTGTATCTTTCAACCACCATCACCTACCATCTCACCCCCAAATGACCCGTTGTCCATTTATTACTGGATAACCTATCCATTATCCAGCTGACCTATCTCCCGCGCCCAACCGAACCCAGTTTAAATAAAACCACCATTATTTCCCTTACTTTCGCTATTCACACATCGCACCAGAGAAATTCACCGCTTACTCCTCCATTACATTCCGTCACCCTCATCCACAGTCAGTTGCCCCCACTAACATTGTGTCTATTGCAGGTACTGTTTCAAAAATGATGCCAAAGTCCAAACAAGCAGAAGGAGAGGAGAATCTGTTTCTCCCACCTCCTGTCGACCTGGACAGGATCCCACTGGTCGACAAAGACCGGTTAATCGCAGATACCAAATGCGATTTTGATTTCTCAGACCTCTAGTCATGGCTCAAGGAAGTGTTCCTAGACTAGAGTGATGAAATTGGAGTCTGGGAGTCCAATTTACCCCTCTACCTCTTCCCTCAGATCCACCATTTTCCCGATTTTGCAGTCAAGTTTCAGGATCATTATATCCCCAAGCAAAGAGTTTTCGTCTCCTCATCCAGAGAGATCCTATTCCTAATCACGCCCGAAGCCATAGACCAGATGATGCGAATTCCTCAAGCCGACTCTGCGTCTCCCTTCAACCTGGAAATCCTTACGGAGTTGTACCAGAGAATGAATTTTCCCCAAAGAGCTCAAATATTCAAGCTTTTCCTTCCCACATCCGCTCAATTTCCCTCCACAAACCCTCCTTACCCATCCTCCATGTTCTCAACTAATGGAAACTAGGTCATCTCCTCCCTTTGTGCTTTGTTAGAATACTATTCCGACCAGTGGGTAGATGAGCCCATTCTGGGTTTCCTATCCATTTTTTCCATTGATGAAAATCCCACCACCCAGTTTGATTTCAGCACATTCTTGGCAGACAATATTCATGAACAGTTCGTGAATTTTGGCATGGAAGGCATGTTCAGATATTCATCAATACTAGCCTACTTGTTCATCTTTTTCCAGGCGGATAAATTTAGTTTTTCCATGCAGAAGATGGATGAAGATGGTAAACCTCAGGCAGTCACATCATGGACTTCCTTGCTCAAGCACAAATCCATGGAGTACAGTTTCAAGGCATTCATTGATCAGTTCTACCACCCTGTGGTAAGTATTATGAGAGGCAGGCCCGAGCCTCGAATAAATGACGAAGTCCAAAGAATCCTGCATCTCTCGAAAAACAAAAAGACCGGGGATTGGTACCTGTATCAAAATCATACCGAGATCAGAGTATACGGGTGCAAATTGGCACCGTATAAGCTGCCCAAGTATTTTCCTATCAGAATCTTTGCTCTACAATATATAAGGCAGATTATAAATTCAGATGATATTCATTTTGTATCATTGAAGAAAAAGCAGCAGCTTAGAATCAAGGGGCAGATTGGCTCCTTCATCTGCAACAGTCATGGCGTCGGGGAAGAGGTAGACAGGATGTTGAGAGAAATTAAGTTCTTCATGAGATTCCCATGGCACTATGATCCTTATGGGATCATCTCAGAGATGAGGGTGAAAAACAAGAACATCCCGTATGTTCATGTGTCCAAGCCCAAAATTGAGAAATTCACCAATCAGACAGTGTGGGAGCCCAACACATTGGTCGAAGTGGAATAGCAGGTTCCCCCGATCACTGTGCCACCAACGACCATGCCACGGGTCCCAAAATAGAAGAGGCCGAGGTAGGATTTATCTCCGCCTTTCACTGACGTATCTTCTGAGGAATTCCAGCTACATACTAAGAGGCCTAAGACTTCCTCGGTCCCTAGCCCGACTGGGGAAAAAGAGGCCCTGCCTACCACAGTGACCAAGTATGTTATTCCACCCTTTGGTTCGAGCCTCTATAAGGACATTACCCCAGCATTACCGAAGAAATCCACAAACTCCCCATTGGATGCTCAGCCAGGCAAGACTGGGCCCAAGTTGAGCATTTTCGAAAAGTACAAGCTGATCAAGAAAAAGAACCAGACCCTTACCAGCAGTACTTGTGCTCAGTTTTGGAAGAAGACATCGACTGTGCAGCATAGGCTGTCATCTGCATTTGACACAGAAAAGGGCAGAATGCACATGGCCTTCCTCCAGGTGTAGGTATCAGATCCCAAGGTGACCACTGACTATAAGAGGGCCACCTTTGAATTCTAGATGAAGGACGTGAACCCAGCTGATCAGATGTATCTGCACAAGCAGACCGAAGAAATGGTTTTCTACACTCTGGCACATACTTCTACTACAACGTCGAAATTCTAGGTGTCCCTGAATAATGTTCAAACAAAATTAAATATGGAGAAGACATTGTCCTTTGCAAAGGACAATAGAATCAAAACTTTGGAGGAGATGGTCCTCAAGATCGACTATGACCCTTCGAACGTCAAAGTAGCGGAGGAAATGATAAAGAAAAAAATGCTAACATTGCCTCCTTGAGGAAACAACTGAATCTCCCACCCACAGAGGACTCGCAGGCGAAGGAGATAGCAGAGAAAGAAGGCGAGAAGGATGAGATGCTAAAGCTGCTCATGGAGCAGAACGCACAACTTAGAGAAATGGAAGCTCAGATGGAGAAACTGTTAAAAGAGAAAGAGAAACTGAAGCCAATGGAATTCATTCCATTGAGTGCTATCCCAATTGCAGGAGTGAGCACAACATCAGTGATAGCAGTCCCGTCCACGACTCCATCGACATCTCAGGAGAAGACAACCGATCTGGCTGAGTCCATGGAAAGGATGAACCTTCAGGAGACAGAGATCAACAGGCTAAAAAAGGAGATTGAGAACCTGCATGAACTAAAATATTCTTTCCAAACCAGCCTATCCAAGGAAAATAAGGTGACAGAGAATCTCAAGCAGGAGTTACAGCAGCTCCAGAAACAAATAGTGGCAGGAAAGACATTGGCCGAGGTTAAAGAGAGTGTATGGATAGACATCACTAAGTCCATGAATGAGATATGGCCCATGATCCAGATCATGTTTGAGTAGAATGAGTTATTCCAGAGGAGAAAACAAGCCATTGAGAAGATCAGAGTAGAATTCAGAGATAGGCCAACACAGGAAAACGAGATCATCAAGTTCCTCAATTCTAAGACCAGGGAGGAGCTGGAAGAGCTGAAGATTGAAGACAAAACAGAGACCATCCTTGAGGTCAAAAGAGTTTTGACTAAGAGAGGACTAATGCTTCAGCTGGAAGAAAAGGTTTAGGCCATGGACCAGGGGGTATAAAGTTTCTTCAGTAAGATTGAGGCTCTCCAGAAGAAAGGTCTACCTGGTCTGAAGGTTATTAATGATAAACTCATGACACTCCCTGATTACAAGAAGAGATTGGCTAATGTGTCTAAGGACAATTCAAAGTTTGCAGGCATGCAAGGGAGCATCACCGGCAAGGAATTCTTGGATTCCCTTCAGTGGGACATCAGTATCCAACATGAAATTTGATACATATTCCTCACCAAGCCTACATTCGCCAAGTATACAGAAATGGACGAAGTGTATTGAAGACTGCTCAAAGTCAACGTGCCCAGTCATATTAGATCCGAGGAACTCTGCGATCTGATTGATTAGCAGATGAGCTATCCCCAATCTAGTCATTTGTCTAGTCAGATGAGGTTGTGCAGAGGCTTCATCAACGGTCTACCCAAAAATCAGGGTGCAGTTATACCATGTCATCAAGCAGTTCCTAGATTTAGGAAATTTGTTAAATTAGTTAGGCTAAAAATAGATTTAGCACGTCCTGGTCATTTATGAAATGAGCGTTTGTAATTTGAGTTATAAATACTTCACCTTTCAAGGTATTGAGGGTTGTTGATCTTCACACCCTGACGCTATTCAAACTATAATATTTTTGAAGAGATCTTCCATTAATAAAAAAGAGGCACTTTTACAGGATTCTTGTGTGTATTCACTGGTGATGTTTTTTCTCTAAGTTGAATGTTATTCTCGTTTTGTTATCATACTGTTTTCTGAATCTAATCTTTAAGAGTAACAAATGTTGTAGGATTTATCTCGTATACCCTGTTTATGACTCGAAAGATTTTAGTGTTTTTCTTTTGGTGTTTTCAATAAAGGAATTCTTAACTGCTTCTTTATTGAAATTATCTTTCTCATCTTTTCTACTAATCATCATTTAAGCTACTAAAATATCCAGTGATTATATTATCTCACCCTGTGAAAGTTTTCCCTTTGCGTTTATGGTTTGTATCTCATATTTATTAAGACACAGACCCCATAGCCCAATGGATGTGTAGACTGTCTCAACCAATTTGAAAAAATACTTTGACAACAAAAACTGTCCTATTTCTTTACCTAGCCTGATATTTAAAATTGGAAACATAGCTAAATCATATAGAGAGATCCCTCTCTGAAGTTGGAAGGGCTAGATCCCAGCTTCAAAATTGGTTGGATAAAGTTACCTTTGTAGATTTCTTCTGCTGTCAACCTCTAGAAAATTTACCAAGTGCTAACAGAGTGGCGACCATACTGGGGAAAGAACTAAAAATTGATAATTTCACGTTTTCTTTTCCCTAAAAAGAAAGTTTGTTCTTGGAATATTGCAAATTTGAGAAGAAAGTAATGTTTAGAGGTTGATTAAACTTTGTACATATTATTTTCGGACTCATAAAACTAAAAAGTATATATATAAAAAATCAAAAAGAAGTTCTGGCTCCCAAGAAAGCTTATACTCGATCCCATCCAGACCCAGAACCTGCGATAGTGACAGATAACCCCGAACAATTACTACGGAAAAAGACCATAGATGAAGGCTTAGTGAGTCATACCCCCTTGCATAAGTCCCTTTCTTTTCCAGGGAAACTTGTTACCTTTCAAAACCTTAACTCTGACCCTTTCTCACAACAAAGCCTGGTTATAACATGGTCTGTTAGTTTCGTGACTGAAATCTTTTTCGACCCAACTGTTTTGCAACCTCAAACTCCCAAAGTTCTGTCTCCCACTGCTAAACTTCAAATCACTCACTCGGTGCTATCCAGTCCCTCCTCATCCTCGTCCTCAGCCACAACCTCACCGATCATCCAGCCTGCTATCCCACCTCCTCCACACATCATGGCTACTAGATATGCTCCCTTGGTGTTGGATGCCCCTCTTCATGCCATGCCCCAAGACTATCAGACTAGACTTCCACAGTTTTATGCAACAGGACCTTTGAGTGCACAACAACACGTAGATAAAATGAATGATTATTTTGATCTACATGAAGTAGATGAAGCTGACGTTCAAATGACACTGTTTGCCCAAAGTTTGATAGGTGACGTCAAAAAATGGTACAAAGGTTTATGCGCTGCCTCTGTCCTTGACCTTACCACATTCCAAAGGATTTTTCTAGACGGATGGGAGGTAAAGAAAAACCCTCTCCAAATATTGTCAGAATACAAAAGTATTAAAAGGAATCAAGGTGAGACAGTGCAAGATTATTGCACTCGTTTAAATAACCTGTACAACGCAATCCTAGCTGAAATCAAACCTCCATAGGGTTTGGCCTTGATAAAATTCCCTGATGGTTTTGATGCTGACATGTCATACCAACTAAGGGAAAGAAGTTCTGCCACCCTGGAAGACATGCAGAAAAGTGCAATAAGTGTGGAGGCCAATTTACTGGCAAAAAGGGCACGACAGAGGTCAGAAAGGAGAGTCATAATTAAAGAGGAACCTTCCACATCAACCTCATATTCCAAATTGTATTCTTTGGCCAGAGCAATGGAAAGAATGATGGAAAGACTTACTGTGTCAGACAGAAATCCTCCGAGAGAAAATCCAACAGCTGCTCAAGTTCGGAACCCTAACTTTAGGAGAAAACCTCCTCAAATCAAACAGAGAGATCCTAGGGAACAAAGAGAGCAGAGAGGTCCAGATCAGTAGATCAGACCCTCCCCTGCAATAAAATTATGTTGATGAAGGGGAGGAAATAATCGAAGAATTGGAGGATACTCACATAAATATCATGGGCATTCATGACAACGAAGCTATTTTCCTTACCCAAGAAGAGAAAGAACTTTTTCTTCTCAATCAAACAAAAGTAAGTGAAGAAGCTGAAGATGCAGAACAACAGGCATTCGAAAATGCCATTTTGGAGGTACACTGACAGTATAATCTGCGGAGTAAAATGATAGAAGGGAGTTCCCCAAAAAAGGCGATTGAAATGAAGAAGATAGTCGAAACCAAGAAGGCCTCTGAGCCAACTGCCGAGAAGATTCCTGAGAAGGGAACTACCGAAGCTCCCGAGAAGAAAAAACTTACTATTCAAAAATGTCGTCACAGCCTGAGGTTTCACCTATTAATCCACCAAGTACTTCTGGCCAAAAGAGCATGGTGGACAAACTAGAATTGATGAGCCAAGGCATAGCTCCTACACCCTTTAGCCTTGAGGGGGAATTATCCAAAGTAAAAATTCCCATCCCACTTTTAGAGTTGATGAACAAAGACCTTTATCATTCACAGATGATCAAATCACTGACCATTGAACCTGGCATAGGCATGAAGGCCTTAACCATTGGATCAGCAAATCATTCAGACACTGTGAACCTTACTGATGATCGACCCGAACTTCTATTCAGACCTGAAGTAGATGGTCGAGAGGACACTGGGGAGGTTGCTCCTTTTTACATCAGTCTAAACATACATGACCTGATCTTGCATAACGCTATGCTAGATTTGGGTACTTCCCACAATCTGATGCCTAAAGCAGTAATGGAGAAATTGGGACTGGAGGTCACCAGACCTTACAAGGATTTACACTCATTTGACTCCAGTAAAGTTAGGTGTATTGGTTTGATCAAGTACCTACGTATCACCCTGGTTCAGATTCCTGCAAAGAGCATGGTAATGGATGTGGTAGTTGCTGACATCCCTCCAAAGTATGTAATGTTTCTCTCTCGGTCTTGGGGGGCCAAGCTGAGAGGTACCCTATAGCTAGATATGTCCTATGCCACTATCCCAGTTTTCAGGCAACAAAGAAGGCTATACAGAGAAACGTTGATGAAATACATGGTCAATCACCAAGAAAAACCGCACAACTATCCTCTTTACTCTGCGCATTCCGACTTGGATTATTTTATCTTGTACAATGATGGCGACACGGGAGAACAAGATACTCAGCTGGCAGAAGATACATCTAGTCGGGATGACGGCCAAGAAACCATTGAGGTAGCAAGGATGAAAAACGTGATAACTGAAGAGCTACTGGAAGATTTCTGGAGCATGGATTTTGATAGAGTAGTAAGAAAAGAAGGAGCTAGAGCAGGAGTCTAGCTGCATAACCACAGAAAGAGGTATTCATAAAACCATTCTTACAAATTAAATTTCCAAGGCACTAACAATATTGTTGAGTATGAAGCCTTGATGCTCAGTCTGAAGCTTTTGAAAAAAGTTGGTGCTAAACAGATTATGGTAAGAGGTGGCTTTGAGTTGATAATCAAGCAAATCAAAGGTGAGTACACTGTGAAACACCCATGTCTTAGAGCTTATAGGAATTTTGTTCTTGATGCCCTTAGATGTTTCACTGAAGTTGACTTGCAGGTAATGCCGAGGGGACAAAAAATTCTGGCGGATGGATTGGCTACATCAGTAGCCACATGTAAGATTCCTTTCCGCTCGACTCGCCCATACACTGTTGAGGTGAAATGCAGACCAACCGTTCCTAACAATATCAGGTACTGGCAAGTGTTTGGTAATGATGATCAAATAGAAGATTTTTTGCAGTGTAAAAACGATTTTGAATGTACAAATATAGATTTAGAGAATGAAGATGAAAATGTAAATAGATCTGATTTTGAAATTGATAGTGTAAATAGTGTAGATTCAGGAGAATTAGGCGATGACGAAATGGATGCCGATGTTTTACTTTTGAAAATCAATGTTTTTCCTAGGGGCCTAGTTCCTTTAGAGGACTTGTTCGATTTTAATGATGTAGCCAAAAAACTGAAAATTGAATCACATGGGAAAGAGGTGGAAGATTGCAATATAAGGACCTAAGAAAAACCCAGGATAGTCAAATTGTCCAAATCACTGCCCCTCGAGAAAAAACTCAAGTACATTGAGCTATTCAGAGAATATTCAGATGTCTTTGCCTGGGGTTATGAGGATTTGAAAGCTTATGATACCAGCATCATGCAGCACAGAATACCACTGAAAGAAGACCAAAAACCATTTAGACAAAAACTTAGGAGCATAAATCCCAAGTTACTCCCTTTGGTAGAAAAGGAAATCAAAAAAATGTACGATGCCAAAATAATAGTCCCGCTGCGTTTTTCCAAATGGGTCTCTAATTTGGTACCTACATGTAAGAAATCTGGGGAAATCAAAATTTGCAT
Source organism: Picea engelmannii (assembly GCA_009831015.1). NCBI lineage: Eukaryota > Viridiplantae > Streptophyta > Pinopsida > Pinales > Pinaceae > Picea > Picea engelmannii. The sequence goes on from ML801347.1 coordinate 62,606, forward strand.
AGAGTTTCGAAATCTAAATAAGGCCTCCCTGAAGGATAATTACCCTTTGCCCAAAATGGACCACATCCTACAAAGGGTGGTCGGATCCACTCGGATATCTTTACTAGACGGTTTCTCGGGTTACAATCAGGTCCTAGTTCACCCGGAGGACCAGGACAAAACCACTTTCACCACACCATGGGGCACTTTCATGTATGTGAAAATGCCTTTTGGTTTGATGAACGCTGGAGCCATGTTCCAGAGGGCAATGGATATCGCCTTCGTGGAAGAATCGGGTAAGTTTATTGTCGTCTATTTAGATGATGTAACTGTGTTTTCCCGATCTGATGACGAACACCTGTGACACCTCAGACGAGTCTTCGAGAAATGTAGAAGGTTTGGGATTTATTTAAATCCTAAGAAAAGCCTTTTTGGGTTAGAGGAAGGCAAACTGCTAGGACACATCATCTCCAAGGACAGAATCAAAATAGACCCCAGCAGAATTGAGGCCATACAAAAATTAGAACACCCAAGAAACCTCAAAGAACTACAGTCTTTTATCGGGAGAATAAACTTTCTATGAAGATTCATTTCCAATCTAGCAGAGCTCCTCAGAAACATTACAAATATGCTAAAAAAGGACGTAAAAATAAAATGGGACTCCGAGTCCAGACAGTCTTTTGAACAAGTCAAACGAGCACTCACAGAAGCCCCCATTTTGATCAGTCCTGATTTTACTAAGGATTTCTATCTTTTTTCTTTTGCTTCCGAACATACTATAGTAGCGATATTATTACAAAAGAACAGTGAAGGGTATGAACAACCCATAGCTTTCTTTAGTAAAGCATTAAGAGACGTTGCTCTGAATTACAAGATAATGGAGAAACAAGATTTTGCCTTGGTGAAAGCTATAAAAGATTTTAGGGTCTACATCCTCCATTCCCACACCATAGCTTATGTTCTGAATGCGGTAGTAAAAGACATTTTGACCCAGTACAACGCTGATGGAAGAAGGGGAAAATGGATTGCTGTCATTTTAGAATATGATATAGAGATCAAGCCTACAAAATTAATCAAGGGTCAAGGCCTAGCAAAATTAATGGCTGAATCAAATTTCCATGCTCTAGACATTAATTTTTAAGCTGCAGCAGATGAACAGGGCAAGATGACGACTCCAAGTGTGAGAGAGGTATTTCTCAACTCTCCATGGTATGCAGACCTTATATTCATCTTGCAAAATTTGCAATCTCCCCCTGGTTTGACTAAGACTAAAGCTAGATTTTTGAAGTTGAAAGCCTTAAAATTATGTATTCTAGAAGGCAATTTGTATTGGAAAGATCCTGGAGGCATTCTGTTAAATTGTTTACTAAAAGATGAAGCTGAAAATGTGTTACAAGAATTTCATGCAGGAGAATGTGGTGGCCATATGAACTGGAAAGTCACAACCAACAAAATACTCAGAGCTGCATTCTATTGGCCCATCCTGTTCATCGATGTGCATCAAAAGGTAACTGCATGTCATCAATGTCAATTGTTTGAAGGAAAAAGGAAACTCCTCCTTCTACCTCTGAAACCGATCTCAGTTGAAGCCCCTTTCCAACAATTGGGACTGGACTTCATTGGAGAAATACACCCCCCTTTTTCAGACCAGCACAAATGGATTCTTACTGCCACCGATTATTTTACCAAATGGATCGAAGCAGTACCAAGAAGGCAATCCACTGACTCTGTTATTATCAAATTCCTCGAAATTAATATTTTGTCTCACTTTGGATGTCCTAGAAAGATTATAACTGATAATGTAGCTGCTTTTCGGTCGAGGAAGCTCATAGATTTCTGCAACCAGTATCACATTGGTTTGGGGCATTCCACAGCCTACTACCCTCAAGGGAATGGGCTAGCGGAATCTTCAAACAAAACCTTGGTAAATATCATCAAGAAAACATTGCAAGAAAACAAGAAATCATGGCACAACAAGTTGGTGTTCGCATTGTGGGCTGACAGATTGACCACCAAAAGGTCAATTGGTATGTCACCATACCAGCTGGTCTATGGCATAGAGGCAGTTTTCCCCACTTCTTTAGGAGTCCTTGTCATGAAGTTGCTTCAAGATGTACAAGCTGAGCCAAATGACTCACAGAGAAGGATCAACCAGATGATCCATTTGCAGTAATATAGGGAGGACGTGTTCAACAAGACTCGGGTAATCCAAGAAAACATCAAGAAGATCTTTGACAAATGAACCAAGGAGGATGATTTTGAGCTAGGAGATTTGGTGCTGAGATGGGATGCCAGAAATGAAGACAAGGGAAAGCATGGGAAGTTCGACAGTCTGTGGACAGGACCATATATAATCCAAGCTTTCAGGGGAAACAATGCTTTCTTTCTAAACAATGCTGATGGGACAGATCTTCCAGGAGGACCTGTGAATGGAATAATGCTGAAACATTATGTGCCACCTCAATAGAGATTCGAGTTTTCACTCTCCATTGTACATACCATTTTTATTTTTATTTTTCACTTGCATTTTATGAGTGAATAACATTAGTCAGTTGGTTGAAGCCCAAAGAGAAGGCCCTAAGTTGCTGACCATTGTTTTTCCAATTTTTGAGAATAAAACCAACAAAGGCTACTAGGCAGAAATTTTCAGAATGACAGGAACCAGGATTTTTGGCACTTCACAAGGCAAGTACCATCCCCAGGTGGAGCCGCTGTTATCACCCTATAAGTTATAGGATCAACTGGTGACTGGGATATTATCTGTCTCTAGTGTTTTTTTTGACAAATGATTTTTCATTCTACAAATAATTTGAAAAGAAAAAGAAAAGGAAAGAAAAAAGAAAAAATAAAAGAAAAGAGAAAAGGAAAAAGAAAGAAAGAAAGAAAGAAAAGAGGGAATAAAAGAATTGCAATAAAATCCCCATGAAATAATAATAACTTGGTCCATACCTTTCAAGCATGGCAAAGTCCTTGTTAAATTTGATGTTGATAGGGTAGTGAATGAATTTGGCTAAACAGTTTAATCTTGGCCAAAGTGTCTAGGTTATATTAGTGAATAAATCTGGCCAGACTGTCTAATCTTGGTCAGATAGCCCTAGGGTAGAGTAAATTCTTAACCCAACAGTTTAATCTGGGTTAATTGTCATAGGAAGATAGGTTAGTATGTAGGCTAGTTTCTTTATTGTTCCATTCCAATAAAACCAACCTGATGTCAATGTTGCACCATGTTTCATATGCTTAGAAGATCGTTTGGTCGAAGCCCCATGGTCGTGTCTACTTGAAAAGTTTGGGGGAAAAACCCATAAAATGAATTTATCCTAAGTTTTTCCTAGTGCATGTATTCTCTGCTCCCCATTTATGCTCCCTGCACATATCGACGGTCATGATCGCGGCGCTCAGATCTATGGTGTATAGAGCATTCTGAAACCCCTGGACCATTCTTCTTTTAACCGGGGGGGTCCGGAATCGTTGATAACATTTGCGCGCATCTGGACGGCCCAGGGTTGAGCACAATATTGGATTTCGAACCCCCCCCGTCCGTTATGCTTTTAATGGAGAAGGGGGTCTGGAATGAGTAATAAAGAGTGTGCTTAGATCTGCGGTTTAGATATAGGCGTGCATATCAACAACCCAAAATGGATTTTAGACCCCCCTGGATGATCTGCTTTTAACTGGGGGGGGTGGGTTTGGAATGGTTTTCCCCCTCTGGTGGGAACCTTTTTATATGTTGCATCAATCTATTTTCCCCGAAATCCCGTCACCATCTGCTATCTGACAGACCTCCGTCACCTCTCGACGTCACCTTCCACCTTTTCCAAACTGGTCATGTCCCATAACTGTTGTCAGTTCCCTCCCCCCTTTCACTCATGGAAAGCCCTTTATTATGACTTTTACCTCTAATCCCTAGCCACCACATCACCCATTCGTATCTTTCAGCCACCGTCATTTGCCATCTCACCCCCAAATGTCCCGTTGTCCATTTATTACTGGATAACCTATCCGTTATCCAGCTGACCTGTCTCCCGTGCCCAACCGACCCCAGTTTAAATAAAACAATCGTTATTTCCCTTACTTTCACTATTCACCCATCGCACTAGAGAAATTCACCACTTACGCCTCCGTTACATTCCGTCACCCTCATCCACAGTCATTCGCCCCCACTAACGTTGTGTTTATTGTAGGTATTGTTGCAAAAATGGCGCCAAAGTCCAAACAAGCAGAAGGAGAGGAGAATCTGTTTCTCCCACCTCTTGTCGACCTGGACAGGATCCCACTGGTCAACAAAGACCGGTTAATCACAGATACCAAACGTGATTTTGATTTCTCATACCTATAGTCATGGCTTAGGGAAGTGTTCCTGGACCAGAGTGATGAAATTGGACTCTGGGAGTCCAATTTACCGCTCTACCTCTTCCCTCAGATCCACCATTTTCCCGAGTTTTCTCTCAAGTGTCAGGCTCATTATATCCCCCAGAAAAGAGTCGTCGTCTCCTCATCTGGAGAGATCATGTTCCTCATCACACCCGAAGACATAGACCAGATGATGCAAATTCCCCAAGCCGACTCCATATCTCCCTTCAACCTGGAAATCCTTACAGAGTTGTACCAGATAATGAATTTCCCCAAAGAACTCAAATATTCAAGCTTTTCCTTCCCACATCCGCTCAATTTCCCTCCACAAACCCTCCTTACCCATCCTCCATGTTCTCAACTAAGGGAAACCAGGTCATCTCCTCCCTTTGTGCTTTGTTAGGATACTATTCCAACCAGTGGGTAGATGAGCCCATTCTGGGTTTCCTATCCATTTTCTCCACTGATGAAAATCCCACCACCTAGTTTGATTTCAGCACATTCTTGGCAGACAATATTCACAAACAGTTCGTGAATTTTGGCACGAAAGGCATGTTCAGATATTCATCAATACTAGCCTACTTGTTCATCTTTTTCCAAGCAGATAAATTTAGTTTTTCCATGGAGAAGATGGATGAAGATGGTAAACCTCAGGCAGTCACAACATGGACTTCCTTGATCAAGCACAACTCCACAAAGTACATTTTCAAGGCGTTCATCGATCAGTTCTACCACCCTGTGGTAATTATGATGAGCGGCAGGCCCAAGCCTTGAATAAATGATGAAGTCCAGAGAATCCTGCATCTCTCGGACAACACAAAGACCGGGGATTGGTACTTGTATCAAAATCATACCAAGATCAGAGTATACAGGTGCGAATTGGCACCGTATAAGCTGCCCAAGTATTTTCCTGTCAGAATATTTGCTCTAGAATATATAAGGCAGATTATAAATTCAGATCATATTCGTTTTGTATCATTGAAGAAAAAGCAGCAGCTTAGAATCAAGGGGCAAATTGGCTCCTTCATCTGCAATAGTCGTGGCACCGGGGAAGAGGCAGACAGGATGTTGAGAGAAATGAAGTTCGTCATGAGATTCCCATGGCACTATGATCCTTATGGGATCATCTCAGAGATGAGGGTGAAAAACAAGAACATCCCGTATGTTCATGTGTCCAAGCCCGAAATTGAGAAATTCGCCAATCAGATAGTGTGGGAGCCCAACGCATTGGTCGAAGTGGAACAACAGGTTCCCCCGACCATTGTGCCACCAACGACCATGCCACAGGTCCCAAAAGAGAAGAGGCCGAGGCAAGATTTATCTCCACCTGTCACTGAGGTATCTTCTGAGGAATTCCAGGTACATACTAAGAGGCCTAAGCCTTCCGCAGTCCCTGGCCCAACCGGGGAAAAAGAGGCCCCGCCTACCACAGTCACCAAGTCTATTATTCCACCCTTTGGTTCGAGCCTCTATAAGGACATTACCCCAGCATTACCGAAGAAATCCACAGACTCCCCATTGGACACTCAGCCAGGCAAGACTGGGCCCAAGTTGAGCATTTTCGAGAAGTACGAGCTGATAAAAAAAAAGAACCAGACCCTTACCAGCAGTACTTGTGCTTAGTTTTGGAAGCAGACGTCGACTGCGCAGCATAGGCTGTTGTCTGCATTTGACACAGAAAAGGGAAGAATGCACATGGCCTTCCTCCTTTGAATTCTAGACGAAGGACGTGCACCCAGCTGATCAGATGGATCTGCACAAGCAGACTAGAGAAATGGTTTTCTACACTCTAGCACATGCTTCTACTGCTGCGTCAAAATTCCAGGTGTCCCTGAACAATGTTCAAACACAATCAAAGATGGAGAAGATATCGTCCTTTGCAAAGGACAATAGAATCAAAACTTTGGAGGAGCTGGTCCTCAAGATCGTCTATGACCCTTTGAACGTCAAAGCGGCGGAGGAAATGATAAAGAAGAAAAATGATGACATTGCCTCCTTGAGGAAACAACTGAAGCTCCCGCCCAGAGAGGACTCGCAGGCGAAGGAGATAGCAGAGAAAGAAGGCGAGAAGGATGAGATGCTAAAGCTTCTCATGGAGAAGAACACACAGCTTAGAGAAATGGAAGCTGAGATGGAGAAACTGTTAAAAGAGAAAGAGAAACTGAAGCCAATGGAAGTCATTCCATTGAGTGCTACCCTAATTGCAGTAGTGAGCACAGCATCAGTGACAACAGTCCCGTCCATGACTCCATCGACATCTCAGGAGAAGACAGTCGATCTGGCTGAGTCCATGGAAAGGATGAACCTGCAGGATACAGATATCATCAGGCTAAAAAAGGAGATTGAGAACCTGTAGGAACTCAAATATTCTTTCCAGACCAGCCTATCCAAGGAAAAGCAGGTGACAGAGCAACTCAAGCAGGAGTTACAGCAGCTCCAGAAACAAATAGTGGCAGGAAGGACATTGGCCGAGGTTAAAGAGAGTGTATGGACAGACATCACTAAGTCCATGAACGAGATATGGCCCATGATCCAGATCATGTTTGAGTAGAATGAGTTAGTCCAGAGGAGAAAACAAGCCATTGAGAAGATCAAAGTAGAATTGGGAGATAGGCCAACACAGGAAAACGAGATCATCAAGTTCCTCAATTCTAAGACCAGGGAGGAGCTGGAAGAGATGAAGATTTAAGACAGAACAGAGACCATCCTTGAGGTCAAAAGAGTTTTGACCAAGAGAGGACTAATGCTGCATCTGGAAGAAAAGGTTCAGGCCATGGACCAGTGGGTACAAAGGTTCTTCAGTAAGATTGAGGCTCTCCAGAAGAAAGGTCTACCTTGTCTGAAGGTTATTAATGATAAACTGATGACACTCCCAAATTACAAGAAGAGATTGGATGATGTGTCTAAGGATAGTTGAAAGTTTTCAGGCATACAAGGGAGCATCACCGGCAAGGCATTCTTGGATGCCCTTCAGTGGGACATCAGTATCCAACATGAAATTCGATACATATTCCTCACCAAGCCTAAATTCGCCAAGTATACAGAAATGGACGAAGTGTATCGAAGACTGCTCAAATTCAACGTGCCCAGTCATCTTAGATGAGAGGAACTTTGCGATCTGATTGATTAGAAGATGAGTTGTCCCTAGTCTAGTCATTCATCCAGTCAGATGAGGTCGTGCAGAGGCTTCATCAACGGTCTACCCAGAAATCAGGGTGCAGCTATACCATGTCATCAAGCAGTTCCTAGATTTAGGAAATTTGTTGAATTAATTAGGCTAAAAATAGATTTAGCATGTCCTAGTCATTTATGACAGGACCGTTTGTAATTCGAGTTATAAATACTTCACCTTTCGAGGTATTGAGGGGTTTTGATCTTCACAACCTGACGCTATTCAAACTGTAATATTTTTGAAGAGATCTTCCATTAATAAAAAGGAGGCACTTTTACAGGATTCTTGCGTGTATTCACTGGTGATGTTTTTTCTCTAAGTTGAATGTTATTCTCATTTTTTTATCATACTGTTTTCTGAATCTAATCTTTAAGAGTAATGAATGTTGCAGGATTTATCTCGTATATCCTGTTTCTGACTCAACAGATTTTAGTGTTTTTCTTCTGGTGTTTTCAATAAAGGAATTCTTAACTGCTTCTTTATTGAAATTATCTTTCTCATCTTTTCTTCTAATCATCATTTAAGCTACTAAAAGATCCAGTGATTATATTATCTCACCCTGTGAAAGTTTTCCCTTTGCGTTTTTGGTTTGTATCTCATATTTATTAAGACACAGACCCCATAGCCCAATGGATGTGTAGACTATCTCAACCAATTTGAAAAAATACTTTGACAACAAAAACCGACCTATTTCTTTACCTAGCCTAATATTTAAAATTGGAAACATAGCTAAATCATATAGAGATATCCCTCTCTGAAGTTGGAAGGGTTAGATCCTAGCTTCAAAAGTGGTTGGATAAAGTTACCTTTGTAGATTTCTTCTGATGTCAACCTCTAGGAAATTTACCAAGTGCTAACAGTATCTAGATTCATTAGATAGAGAGAGGCATATAGATTAGAAGATAGATTGGAGAGAAGAGAGAAGATCCGAGACTCTATTACATTTTGAGCTTTTGTACACATTGTAAAAAGGCATTCTGAGATTAATACAAAGAGAAATTTTTCCTGCATAAGAATCTTTATGTGTTTATGTGTATTTTGAGTGAATGTATTTTATGTGTTTATATGCATATGTTGTATATGTATGTTACATTCCATCTGCAAGGATAGATAAAATTTCCTATCTGTGGATTTCTTTGATTTCAGTCTGGGTTCTTTGTGGCTTAATACAAGGGGTTGCATGACAGAGTGCTGAGGACTCTGTTAGCCAATGCAAGTGTGCACATCCAAGTGTTGTGTTGAATTCAGGAAAATATGTGCTAGAAGGGCACACCAGAGGAGTCATAAACTCAAAGGAGAGCCTCAAGGTTACTGAACACCTTGGAGGAAATACTGTGCAGAGGAGGGCACAGAGACAAGACATCATTGATGAGGATTTTGTAGAGCTCTACTAGGAGCGCATCGAGCGAGTGCAAGGAGTGCACCAAGGAACTCTATTTTGATTTCATAGATAAGGGAAGTGTTGGAGGAAGACACTTACAGATTTGTTGAATACTCTATAGGCTCAGAAAGGCATTCTTGATCATAAGTCACCAGGAGGGTGCTTATATCCTTTCAGGGAGAGAAAGGAAATAGATTTGTTTAACACTCTGGAGGAAGACCTGTGCAAGGAATGCAGTAGACCAACACTCAGATGAAGTGTTGATAGATAGTTGTTTGTAGGTTAGTCAAGCACAAGTAGTGTGAAAGGGAGTGAATTGTTTTAAGTTTGTAAGCTCAGGAGTGGTATAGGATAAATCAGTAGGTGCAGACACTAACTGATCTCCCTAGATCCACCTAGATCTAGAACAAAACACACTAGAACATGACGCTTTCCTTAAGTTTTAGATATTGAATTTACTAGATAAAGAAGGATAGGTGGCATACCGTTTAAACGTCACTTCCTCTCACCATCGCCATCCTAGTTCCATTACAATTCTCATACAATGATGAACCTGCAAAAGAACGCAACCAACCAAAGTGATAGTAATAGCATAAACTCAATATAAACCTATGTATGTGATCAAGGAATCATACAATAAAACATAACAAGATTTATAGGAAATAATCATATTACTGTATCATATTAAATGTGAAAGAGAGATTACAACCATGGCCTTGATGTCGTAAGGTCCCTTCCAATTTTCCTTCATTCCCCACACACTTCCACTCCAAGAATTCTGAGAGCATAGATCTGATAATATTCACAATCTGTCTTGACAAAATGGCTCATCTAGCCAAGCTAACAATCTCTAAATCTCAATCCAATCCAAGCTAATCCAAAAAGCTAATCTCATCCAAGACAACTTTCTCCATGAGAGCTCCTCTCCTTTTATAAGTTGAAGAGGATAAGGTGAGGATCTTAGGATGATCCCACCAAATCATGAAAATGAGTAAAATCCAAACCATTCGGATGCCGCCTCACCATGGAAGTTTCTCCTTCTAGAAGCATCAAGAAGATGCTCGTTTTTCCCACGTATGAGCATTCTCGCACCCTGCTTATAGAGAAACCTGCGAACCTCTCACAGCTGAGCTATGGTGCATCCTACGATAATTAGGCATTATCTCACCCTGCCTATATAGAAACCTGTGAACATCCTCTTTAATAGGGTTTTTACAAAGGAGAATGCAACTTATTTTCTCAAGAAAAGTTCTTCTCTCTTCTTTCTTCAGGAACTTAGGCCACTGACCCCTCTGAAGGAAGCATATATGTTTACATCATTAACGGTCATAGGGATGATGGAAATAATGTGTAACAGAGAGCCCCCAAAAGTATGAAGGTATAACAGAGTGATAGCTGAAATACTTTGTCGAGTGTGTGTAGGGAACAAGGAACAATTGGTCGAAAACCTGCCAACAAACAAGGAAATACAGTACAATAATATATCATCACTGAGGTAGGCATTCCCATATTCATAATACAAATGATTCAAATCATAAATGCCGACATGCAAAGATCCATGTCAAGTAAGACAGGTCATGGCCACCAAACATACATTGTGGATCCATGCCAATATGACTCAAATCTGAACATAGCCGCCAAAAATACATTGTGGATCTATGTGTTAAGGACTCAAATTTGAACATAGCCACCAGACATACAATGTGGGTCTATGTAACAGTACACTGAATATACTTTAACACAACCTGGATCTGTCAGAAAATATCTAGGGTCTTCATGTCCACCACTCTATAATACGAATCTAACCATGTGAATACATGTGTCGAAGTCAAACATGGTAGAAACCACTTGATTACTGGTTATTAGTGTATACCGTTAACAAGTGCGAGGGAAATCACCATTAATGTCAATGAGTCCCAAGGTACACTAGTACAATCCAACGAATGTGAATAAATAAGATGAAGTTGAACACTCAGCGAAAACTCCCGATCAGGGGTCAATAATGAAAACCCACTGTCGAAAGAGAGGAAACCTGCCATTGAGGCATGCAATTTCCAAGGTACCGATTGGTTTCTAAGTCTAATTCCTGGATAATGAGTTGAAGTTGACAGGAAAAGACTCGTCAGAGGAGGGCCTTAATGTATCCCACATCAATGACAAAAAATAGGTAACAAGATTTGATGTAGATCAAAGTAACAAGTGATTCAGGACTGACTCAGGGATGGCCGACACAATAGAAGGCTTTAAGGACTGAATAAATGGATGACACAATAGAAGGATTTTCGGGTTGGACATCTTTTTGAACATATTGATGACACAACAACTATCTTGGGAACACTGACTCAACAACAGGGATCACAGACCGATTTGTAATGTCATAAAGATGTATGATCAAGAGACAAGTGGATTTTCCAACCTACACACAAGGTGAGTGAAAGGGTGTCATGTTCAAAAGTGACTCTTCCATGGCATACAGGTTTAGACATATTTCTTTCCCAATTCCCCCCCCCCCACCATTTATGGCAAGTACCTCTTTATTTTTACACAAGATTGAGGAGGATAACATATGCTTGAAATTTAAGCTCATCCTTCAGATGAGTCTCTTGGAATATGTTTAGCGAACCCTAGAAAGGAGTGGTTCGGTCCCATAAGGGCCTTTTGATGTTTGTTTAATGAGTCCAAAGATAGAAAACTCAGGGGTTTTTCATGTTTATAGAGTCTAAAAAACACTTAAAGAGAACTCTCTCAGTTCCTTTTTCGTAAAGTAGTCCGATGAGACCGAAAAAGAGATAAACTATCGCTCAACATACATTTTCTTCAAATACTTTAATGAGCGTGAAAAGAACAAGATCGTTCGACAATATTTTCATGTTTAGAGAGTCTAAAAAGAGCTTAAAGGGAACTCTAGGGGGTTCCTTTTTCATATAACCTTTGCGAGTCCGAAAAAGTGATAAAAGTATACTTGGTTACATTCTCACATATTTACGAGCACGAGAAAGAACAAAGACTAAGCTCGATAACTTATTCTCATGTATTAACGAGCATGAGAAAGAACAAAGACTAAGCTCGGGATTGTTTTCATTTTTATGCAAGCTTTAAAACAAAACGAAACTATGGTTGGACCTGGTTTCATTTTTACAGAATTTTGAACCAGAGGAAACTACGCTTGGGGTAAGTGGTTTCACTTTTACACAAGATTGAACCATAGAAAACTATGCTTGGACTTCCCAACGCATTATCCATGAATTTGCATGGTTGGTACTTAGCCCCCGGCTTAAGAAGCTCATGGCTCAACTTCAGCATGAAGTCCAGAGGCTGAGGCAAATGCCCCCCAAGCTTTCTTTCATCCAACTGCAAAGGAGAATGAAATGAAGCTTCAAATACTAGATGAAGGAATTGACTCAAATACTAGCTTCATTTCATTTTTTAACGAGCTTGACACAGAAACAAGAACTATGCTTGTAACCTCTATTTCATTTTTTAATGAGGTTGCCACAAAGACGAAAAAACTATCCTCGTAAGTGGTTTCATTTTTTAACGAGATTGAAATTAGAAAACTATACTCAAGTCTGGTTTCATTTTTTAACAAGCTTGAAATCATAAAATCATGCTCATATACCTCTGTCTCATTTTTTAACGAGGTTGCCATAGAGACACAAAAACTATCCTCGAAGCTGGTTTCATTTTTTAATGAGCTTGAAATCAGAAAACCGTGCTCAAAGATGGTTTCATTTTTTAATGAGCTTGAAATCAGAAAATCATGCTCAAATACCTTTGTTTCATTTTTTAACGAGGTTGCCTCAGAGATGAAAAAAATATCCTCGGAGTCTCTCTTCTTGATCATGGATTCCAAGTGGACAATGCTCCGGAATGACACCATGTCAAGGGACAAAAATCGATCATGGCTTCCAAGAGGTCTTCATTGGAAGGAAGAAACACACTCTGGAAGGACACCATGTCAAGGGTTGCAACAGGAGTAAAGAGATCAGGCTCTAACAACCCTATCACCATGTCAACTACTGGATCTAAGTCATCAGAAGTTGAAGTCATGGGAGACAATGCCACATAATTGACCTGTGGTGGGGGTGATACCGTATGCATATAAGAACCATTTGGGGGGGCAATCCAGTCAGGGTCAATGAATGAAAGTTGATCAACAGTCACAACTCATCCATCGTGAGGGAAAGATATCACATGAAAAAGAGTAGACACAATAGATTTCATGGCATAGACATAATCTCACCCAAGGAGTAAAGCGAAACCCAAGGGGTCTTGGATGACCATGACATCAATACAGACAGTTTTCCCTCCCAAAGTTACAGGAAACTGAGGAAGGGTCCCTAAAGGCTGACTGGTTCTTCTGTTAAAAGCTAACAAATTCTGCGTAACCGGGGCAAGCTGAGGACAACCCAAATCTTGCCAAGCAAAAGAGGACAAAATTCTAACAAAAACACCTTCATCTATCAACGTCTGAGGAACGTCCTGACCACAAACTTGCACTGTAATATGGAAAGGAATGTGAGAGGGAAGACGAGGTCCAGTTAGCACACCCCAATTAAAAAGGATGGCCTCATTACTTGGAGGGGGTTCCATAGGAGAAGGAGGAATAGCCCTCGGCATGGTAGATTCTATATCAATGAGAAAAACATGGGCAGTATCGAGTTTACTCTTTAGCGGGAGAGTAGGATCGATCGATGACGAGATCATATCGACCACATGGGTTGCATTATCTAAGGGGAGAATGGGGTCGACAAGTGGAAATGAATCAACCACTTGGGTGACACTCTCTAATGGGAGAGTGGGATCGACCGAGGATGGGATCAGATCGATCGCTTTAGTTTCATTCTCTAAGGGGAGAGAGGGATTGACCAAAGATGGTATCGGATCAACCACTTTGTCAACTGGTTCAATTAAGGACGTGACCAGATTGACAACATGATCAATCAGATTGATCGGTGATGGGTCCAGAGTGATCATTCCATCAACTATAAGGGGGTTGAGAGAAAACTTACGATAAGCAATTGGAAGTTGAGGCTGTGAAACAGTCATGTCTTCCAGCAATTTTGAGGCTTTGTCCATACGAGGGAAAAGGTGAGTTAGATGGCTCCCTTTGCATAACATACATGGGAACTTGACTCTACTTTTATTCTTCCCAATGGTATCATGACTAGTTGATGAGAGGTCATCAATATGTTATTCAGAGGTTGACGATATGGGTTGGTCAGGGTGTGTAGACCATACTTCTATAACCTTGGATAGACCAGGGCAATCCTTAAGAATATGGCTACCCTTACAAAGCCTGCAAGGGTACTTGGGTTTACAAGTTGTTTGGGTGATCTTGACATCATCAACACTCCTAGCATGATTGACAGTAACTGATTGTTTTCCAACATGTTTTATAGTGGTTGGAGGTTTTTACCCTTGTTTTTCTTTCTTCTTCTTAATCTTTCTTTTCTTCTTCTTCTTATTCACCGAGTTACTAGCTTCAGAACTTTCACTCGATGAAGAATATGAAACGTAAGGTGACCTTGCAAGCGAAGAAGGTGAAGAAGACCTTACTGGTGAAGAAGGTGAAGGATCAACATGAGGTTGATGCTCTTGGGGGGAAGTTCTTACGACCGAAGCACTTACTGCATTCGGGATTACCTAAGTGGAAAACAACCATACCGGTAATCCAATTGTGAGACCTGGAAGGCTCAAAGTAGCGATGTGAGGAGGACCAATGTTTTTGTAAGAAGGAAAAACAAAAGGTTCCCCTAGAGAAGAGGTTCCTTCATTGGTCATTTCAAGAACTGACGCCATTAAAAACAAAAATACAATCTAGAGTCCACTAGGGATAACAAACAACACACGCTAAAAATCTAGTAAGAAAGCAAGCAAACAAAACTTCTCACAATGAGCACACTAGTTGGTGATGAAATCCAATGTCATGAGAAAAATGTAAGAAGGGGATGAGATAGAGCGAGTGGAAAAGTTATGTCGATGACCTTCTTAATGGACTTACACCTTGGTTCAATCTCCCACACATAATCGTGGGTATATCCTCCAAGGATCCTAAGTGAGTTTGGCCAACGTTGATTCTAGGTACCGTGAAGACTTGCCCCTCCACACTCACCTCGTGTAAAGAACCTAGAGAGATAGGCCACTAAGGTTACCAATTACTATAGTGATTCCTGGGGAAATAGTTGATAGTTTGATCCACGTGTAAGGGCAAGGTATCTAGCCCGAAATCAACTTGAAAGGCTTCCACTCATCATTGTGGGTATACCTCTCAAGTGACCCCCATAATACACGTAACCTCTACACCAAGACCAACAAAGCAGGGTGAGTAACTCTGCCAGTTTCAATGCAACCTCGTGATTGACCCTTGTGTTAGAAGGGCTTCCTAGTACAAAATGTAATAAGTGGATTTCACTACTCCCTAACGCAAGATTCTACGTTTGTTCGCAACTTTGGAAAGTTATCTTTCACACCTATTCCAAATCCCTACAACTAATCTAATGTAGTTTTGCTACTAGAAAATATAAAAATGTCTAATCAATTTTTATAAGCACTTTATTTTATGGCTGTTGTTACTCAAGAGGAAAATGGCATGAACAATATGGTGTTTTGACCGACTTGAATGTTATGCAAAGAGATGACGATGCAATCTTTTCATTTCGATGAAAGCTATGCTATGAGAAGGAGAAAACATTTATCATTCCCATATACACAATGTCCCAAAATATATTAAACTCATCAATATCAATATTCTCAAGAAATGAGAAAAATATAATGTACACCAATGCATGATTCATGGCCCCCCTGGCCATGAGGGGGAATTTTTTTTCATAATTTAAGATAAAAAAATGCCAAGAATCATGCAATTCCGCTACTTCAAATGCAAGGATGCCCCCAATCCAATATAAAGAAAGAAATCAAATCTTTTTGTTTCAAAAATTCCACTAAAAGCAATAATGAACTTTCTTAAAACAAAGAAACCCAAACTAAAAGTTTTCTTTTAAAGCAAACTATTAAGAAGAAATCTTATCTTTCCCTAAACAATTCTAAAGAAAACACAGGCTTTGGAATTGAAAGACACTCAAAGCAAGAGACTAATCCTTAAAAACCAAACAAAGCAAAGATGGCTAAAAGCAAGTCAAAGAATGTCAAGCAGACTATAAACAAATCAATATAGGATCCAAAATTTCAATCCAGTTGATCAAAGAAAAACTAGGCATCAAAATATAGGAAATCCTAATTCCAAACAAAAATTTCAAATGGGTTCCCAGCCTAGCTATAGGGTGCAATGCAAAAATCAGTGGAGTTTGCAGGCTGGACACAGGTAGGGTGCGGATATGTCGCACTGGATTACACAATAGGGTGCAAAAATGAGGGGTTTTCGCGGGCTGTAGACCAGTACAGTGTGAGACTTCTTGAAATCAAAGAGAATTTGGAAAAGGACAAAATATTATAAGTGAACTTTAAGATCTAGAGAGTCTAGATGGATCTCCCACAGACTCAGAAACCAGAAAATAAGCGATCAAAGCAAGGGAAACTAAACTAAATAGGAAACAATTTGTTCCCCAGTGGAGTCGTCAATTTTGGTATAGGATAAATTGGTAGGTGCGGACACTAACTGGTCTCCCTAGATCCACCTATATATAGAACAAAACACACCAGAACATGACACTTTCCTTAAGTTTTAGATATTGAATTTACTAACTAAAGAGGGATAAGTGACATACCATTTAAATGTCGCTTCCTCTCACCATCGCCATCCTAGCTCCGTTCCAACACTCATACAATGATGAACCTGCAAAAGAACGCAACCAACCAAAGTGACAGTAATAGCATAAACTCAATATAAACCTATGTATGTGATCAAGGAATCATACAATAAAACACAACAATCTTTATAGGAAAGTATCATATTAAATGTGAAAGAGAGATTACAACCATGGCCTTGATGTCATAAGGTCCCTTCCAATTGTCCTTCATTCCCCACACAGTTCCACTCTAAGAATTCTGAGAGCATAGATCTGATAATATTCATAATCTATCTTAACAAAATGGCTCATCTAGCCAAGCTAAAAATCTCCAAAGCTCAATCCAATCTAAGCTAATCCCAAACGCTAATCTCATCCAAGCCAACATTCTCCATGAGGGCTCCTCTCCTTTTATAATTTGAAGAGGATAAGGTGAGGAGGTTAGGATGATCCCACTAAATCATGAGAGCGAGTAAAATCCAAACCATTCAGATGCCACCTCACCATGGAAGTTTCTCCTTCTAGAAGCATAGAGAAGATGCTTGGTTTTCCCACGTATGAGCATTCTCACACCCTACTTATAGAGCAACCTGCAAACCTCTCGCAACCCAGCTATGGTGAAACTTGCGAGAGTCAGGCATTCTCACACCCTGCCTATATAGAAACCTACAAACATCCTCTTTAATAGGGTTTTTACAAATGAGAATGCAACTTATTTTCTCAGGAAAAGTTCTTCTCTCTTGTTTCTTCAGGAACTCAAGTCATTGACCCCTATGAAGGAAACAAATAGGTTTACATCATTAACGGTCATAGGGATGGTGAAAATAATGTGTAACAAAGAGGAATTGTGGCTTTGTGCACAAAGTTCCAACAGAAGGGAACATAAGGCCGAGACACTTCAAGGTCTGAGCCATAGACAAAGTTCAAGAGGGAAAGCATTTTTAGAGCGCAGAAGAGACCCAATTAGTTGAGCTCACAAAGGAAGAAAAGGTTGAGGCCTTTGAAGCCTCGAGATATTTCAAGTCTGGGAAGAATTGAAAGATAAGGAGGAGGAGCATATGCAGCCATAGGATCAGTTGCAGGGAAGATATCTGGACCGTTAAGAGATCATGTCCAGACACCCAAGGGAGCGCACTAGATAAGAACAAATCTGAGCCTTCAGATCTAAGTGCTAGGACCAATAGTCATTGGATCCAACTGAAGGTGCATGAGGTTTAACTCCTTGAAAGTGCATAGGAGAGAGAACTTTGCGAATTCTCAAAGTTTTGAAACCATCAGAACCATCCATCGTCCAGGGAGACAGGTGGTAGCAGATCCAAAATCTCGGGAAATCGGGTATTGAAAGATCATAGGTGAGGAGTATTTCGACTTCGTGAAATGTGAAGTCCCGATACAAGAAGGAATGGATCGATTCGTTGGATTTTAGGAGCATGTGGACTGTTGATCTAGTGTCAGGGTTATAGAGACCTGGAGAATGAAGGTGAACCACATCAGGGATTCTTGATATGCGAAATCACAAAACACCTTTTGAGTTGGCACTTGGTTTTTCCATCGTTATAGTTAGAGGGTCTTGACGAGAGGAGCTATCACCAAGAGAAAATATCATTGATCGAAACATCGGGGATTGGGAGTTCAAGAAGAAGGGAGTCAGGAGCGACTCGCATGCAAAAATCCTAAAGTCGCGAAATGCAACGTACCATTTAGGTTAAGCCTGTGATCATGTGAATGGTCATGTGAGAAGAGGGAGCTATCGGTCATTAATCCCTTTTTGGAGTTTTGGGAGTCGTCAGGGGTGGCTCATATGTCGAAGTCCTGAAATGTGAAGTCCTAAAACACTTTTTGTGTAGGCGTGCGGTCACAACCCATGGTCGCATGAGAGAAGGGGCTTGCGCTTGGTGCTTAGTCCGGTAGGTTGAGTTTCATAACAGGACCTGTGGTTATATGTAATCAAAGATCCATTTCGACAGGTAATCAAAGATCCATTTCGACTCAAAGGAATTCGAATGATCCTCAACCAAGAGGTCAGCGGACCTTGCTGAGGTAGAGGTAGGTAGGCGGTTTGCATTAGGTTTGGGGCTTCCTTTTCCCTTCTTTTGTTGTAAGGGGTTTCCTCGCCCAAATCATCGTGTCTTTTGTTTGAGCTTCTACTTGATTTTGATGACATATCAATAGGACATGCCCAAGGAAGAGATGTCCAAAAACTCCATTTTGGCTTGACATATCTTTGCAGACCACCACAATACTTGAGCATCATATGTCTCTCATAATATTTGATACCGAACTTGGTGTGCAAGGTATGGAAGATATTTGTAAACTCTGGCATGACTTGGTCTCTTTCGTGCCGCAGTGTGGTCCATTTTGTATACAGGTCATCATAAATTCTGACAGGGTAGTATTGTTCTTTAATAGCATCCCTGAATGACTCCTAGGTGACTGTGACTATAAATAATGAGGGTTCCTCTGTTTCCTTCTTCTCACATAAATTCTCCCATGAATCTTTGACGTGGGGAACAGTTTTGAGGAGCTCAAAAGTAATATTTTCTCTATTCAAGAAGTTACAAACAAAAAAATACCCTTCTAGAAAATTCAACCATTATTCTACAGTGTCTACATCTATCTATCCTTCAAATATAGGAATATCAAATTTGATTTGTACCTTGAAAGGGGCAGCGCTACCGATTGAGGAAGATGCTTCTCCTATTGGTAGCCACTGAAGGATTTGCACAAAATTATCCATCATTTTGTTCCTCTATTGCGTGAGGGATTCCTCAAGCAACATTTTGAAAGGATATCTTGTCCCTTCATCTTTATTTTCACCCGCCATGAGAGGTCTCTTGGTTGTTTGAGAGATTTTTTCTTTAAGATAAACAAGCTCAAGCCCCAATTCTTTGTACCCTGACCTCATTGGGGACATGCATTAAAAACAATAAGGAGTAGATCGCTCTGATACCATTGATCTGGATTTTATGAGAAGAATGAAGTGGATGTAGATTATTATTAATCTTTAATACAGAAACATATAACATGTATGCGATAAAACAACAAAGATACAGTAAAACTGGTTTCTATTAACTTAGGAATAAGGCTGAAACTGTAAAGGGCAATGAAAAACAAGCTTGTTGGAATTGTGGTGGCTTATCTCCGAGAAGATATGTGACGACTGAGCTCATTCGAAAGAATATGAGTACAATGAGGATCTGAAGGAATTTTTACAATAAATATGAATTCAAAAACCCTATACATCCAAAAACCTAACCCTGGGAGATGAGGCACCAAAAGTCATGTGGGCCCCGTTGGGGTAAGTTAGTACATTAACTTCCCGGGGTCGTAACTTTTGCATACAATCTTTGTTTAGGGTGCACGATAACTTGTTGGAAAGGTATTGATGAGGATATTTAGTTAGGGGGATCAGTCAAAGCCTTTGGCAATCATTGAGAGTCCTAATTGTGAAAAAACATCATTTAGTCCCTCAAACTGACCCCCTAAGTTAAAAACTGCTAAAAATAGTAAATTGCCAAAATTGACGGAAAATTGTTTTGAGCCAATTGGAGATGGTGGGTGGCCACATATATCCACCTAGATCAGGTGATATCCTTTCCAAATTCTACAAAGGAAATAGGGCTTACTTCCTATATGTCAAGGCTTCTCAATCGTATAAATGCTCCCAACTTGACTTGTAGTGGCTAGTGACATGCTCCCAACATGACCTGCAGAGGCTAGTAGCTTGTCTTTAACATGACTTGTAGAGGTTGTTGATGAACCTCCAACATGACTAACAGAGGTTGGTGATGAATCCCCAACATGACTAGCAGAGGTTGTTGATGTATGTGCAATGTGACTAGTAGTGACTAGAGTTGTGCCCCCAACATGACATGCAACAGATGGTTGCTAGTCTT
This sequence comes from Picea engelmannii, assembly GCA_009831015.1. Lineage (NCBI taxonomy): Eukaryota > Viridiplantae > Streptophyta > Pinopsida > Pinales > Pinaceae > Picea > Picea engelmannii. Next base: position 83,132 of record ML801347.1, read on the forward strand.
CAACATGACTTGTAGAGGTTGTTAACCTATCTCCAACATGACTAGTAGAGGTTGGTGATATAATTCTATAATGACTCACGATGACTGGACTTGTGATTCCAACATGACTTGTAGTGGCTGGTTGAGGCATTTGAGACCAATGTTCTGGGAAAGACTGGTTTTGAGAAATTGTGGGCCAGAAAGGGTCCTGGTATACACCATGGCTCTATCTACCAGGATAGTATCCTACTCCAAACTGATTCATAAAGGGTTGTAAGGGAATTATCACTAAGGAATCCGCTTGGGAAGAGAAAGAGACATGACAAGGGTTACTCAAGTGAGGATATATATGTTTCCCCCAAATGAAGAAAATTCATGAAGGGGGTTTCCCATACTTTAAAACTAACTCCTCCTAGTTGTAACACCAGAGGAGAAACAAAGGTCTATCATGGGAAAAGCGTTCATAGGAACTGCCATAACGGAAAAAGGATAGATGGAAGGGATGTAATAAGTAGAATGACCACCCATTTGAGCACTTGATATTTGAAAAGTGAAGCTAGGATTGGATCCATAGATAGGAATATTCCTACATCCTACCATAAGATTTGGTTGAGGGATATGAATCGCACCAAATTAAAAGGGATAAAAAGGAGGCATCATGCCCCCATACCCAAAACTAGGATTCACATAAGAAGATGAGACAAAGGATGGCAAGTGCGAAGACATGTCTGGAATACCAAGAGAAAAATTATTAGAGACCCAAAGTGTGATGTACCCAGCCGATGCAGGAGCATATTTCCACCTTAGCAATGTGCCAGTAATCCAACACATCAGTGCACATTCAAGAAAGGGAGAGGCATGAACCCTCTCATTTTCCCCTTGAATTTTAAAAATTCAATGTATTTAATTTTAATTAAATGTTGTAAGGTTGGAGTAAAGCCAAGTTGACCTTTGTGCAGGATGAGTGTAATTGCCTTTATTAAGGCTCGATTTGGAGAGAGCATGAGCAGTGCCTCAAACATGAGAATGTACATGACCATTCAATGTAATTATCCTCAGTATATAGGCACTGAAATGGTGATTGGAAAGAAGTAGGTAGTTTGGAAGGAAATCTCGTTGAGCTCCCTCTTGTATATATCAATGTAATTTATACCTATAAAAGGTTGTTGATGGGTTGTTGAAGGTTATGTAATACCATTGTAAGCCAAGAAGAGATGATTTAGGAGAGAGGTTGAAGACTCTGTTGTAGTCCAGCCACGTACCTTTTGTAAAAATAGTTCAATATTAATGGAAAAGTAGATTTCCCTACATAACAGTCCATGTGTGTTTATCAACATGGTAAATGTTTCTATTTGAGTGGTTTTCGATGTGTTTTTTATGAATTTTGTAGATTTGGATGTATGTATGTTTCAATTGCAGGAGTAATATAGAATCCACTATCTATCTGTGAGTTTGTTTGAGAGTTCTAGGTTCTTTTAGGCTAGTGAAAGGAATGCATGACAGAGTATTGGAAACTCTGTGAAGCCAATGCAAGGAGTGCATTATTGAGTCCTGTTTGGAATTCAAGAAGAGACTGTGCCAGGTGGGCACACCAGAGAAATATTAATCTCAAGAAGAAACCTCAAAGTTGTTGAACACTCAAGAGGAAAGACTATGCAGACAGAGGACAACCATAGTTATTAAATAGTTTGCAAGCTCTGTAAGGGTGCATTGAGCAAGAGGTGCAAGGAGTGCACAATACCAACACTTTTCTGAAGTGTTGGATAAATTGAGGAGAATAGAGTTGTTGAACACTCTAGAAGAAAAGGTCTGCAAGGAGTTGCAGAAGCCAAGAACCTTCAGGTTCAGATAGCTCAGGCGGAAGAGCGTTGAGTTGTTAGGATTGCATCATAAGTCTTTTAGGGAAGAAGAAGGGTTGAGACCCTTAGAAATTTTGAGCAGTTTCAAGCTGAGGAGAGATAGTTCCTTTCTGTACAGAACCTCAACAAAGAGTGCACATGGTCATGCAAGGAGTGTGCAGGCTGATTAGTTCTCTTGCTCATTGTTCAAAGTAAAATAGATAAGTGTTGCAGAGTTCCAAGGCCTCAAGGCGTACATCCAAGGTTTTAAAACCTTTGAGGATCAAGCTTAGGAGGAATAGCGTTTCGCAAGTCGATACCCCATTATTCAGGTTCGCAAGGGATCAATGGCTGCCACCTTTGAATATTTTCAAAATCCTGCATCGGAAGGGAGGAGTATAGACATTGGAGGAGAAGGAACATGATTCATTGGATCGACATCTAGGAGTAGTGTGGACCATTATATCTGCATCGAGGAAAGTGGAGGAGCGCACATGGGGAGACTAGATCTCAGTCGTCAGATCTAGGCATGAAGGACTGACAACTATTAGATCTAGATAAGGTACTCGAAGAATAATAATAGATCCTAGCCATTATATCTAGAATGGAGGCCAATAACCATTGGATCCAGGTAATTTGTGCATGCTTTAATCCATTTTAAGCACACAGGAGGGAAGATTATGAGTTGTATGGGAGCCGAAGAGGATTTGAGTCATCCAATTTCAAGGGAAACACGTCAGTGGAGCCTACAATTCAGAGGAGGAGTTCTTCAAAGGATATTGAGGTAGAGTTTGATAAGCCTAGGCCCCCGAATAACTGAAGGCCTGAACCCCATCCTGACTATCGGATCAAGGGACATGCAACAACAAATTGAGCCCTTTGCGGGATCAAGGGACAGAGAGAAATAGAAGGAGTGGAGGACTCCTAGAGAACCATAGTCTTGGAGTCCATTCAAGTCGTCGATATAAGAGACATTTTTCATCCAGGAGAAGGGTTTGACGAGCATAGGCTTCATAAAAAAGGAGGAGAGGGTAGAATCAAACCATCTAGAGGCCCGAAGGCTGAAACATCTTCAACTGTTGATATCAAAGTAGGACACACGGAGGGTGGAGATCCACTCCATTACATTGGTCTTTGGTGTATCATGGAACTTGGATACAGGAGACTCCCCAAAGCCCTGAGCCCCAAATTTTGAAGGAATTATGGGCCATCCATCTATCATCACTAGAACCATTGACCACATGTAGAAGTAGGTAAGACCTGCCAAAGTCCAATCCACTGGAAATCTCTGCCAATTGTTGATTTGAAGGAAGGAATGTGTTGTTTTGATCTGTAGCTCTGGCTGTAGAACACTTTGGGAGCTTGAAGAAGTTTTGGGTGCCAAAATTTCCAAATATCAAAAGTTTAGCACCCTTTGGGTTAAGCCCTGGGTCATAGCCCGAGGTCATATGAGGAAAGGGTCTTAGAGAAGGGAGCTAGTGCTTGTGTAATTTCAAATTATAAAAAAAAAGGAAAAAGAGGTTTTGAAAAACACCCGCGGGTTTTGGAGAACCTGCATAGGGATCTAAAAAGGGGCCTGTGTAAACTAAAATTGGGGGTTCAATGAGAGCCCACGAGTCGATCTGAATCTGAAATTGATCAATCCTTGATGGGGAGGTCGCACAGAACCTGGAAGAGGCAGGGGGTGTACATCAAGTGGAATTAGAGAATGTTTGTGTTTGCAGATGGTAAGGGAGAAGGCATAGTATTGATCCTCTATGTGTAATTATGTTTTCGAGTGTGCAATAGATAGTTAACAGCTAGGTGGGTTGCAGGATAAAAGTTGTGGGTTCTCTCAGTTGCAAATTAATCAACAGACAACTAGGTGGGTTGAAGGCAGACAAATATGGATACTGAAGGCCATGTAAGAGGTCGAGGAAAAGACCCTAAGAAGGGGATAAAATCATAGAGGGAACAAAAGCTCGAGGAGATGAGGGGAGATCTTGACAGGATGATGATAAATATGTATCAGGAAGCTCAAGGAGGCTAGAAATATGAGTAGCCCTTGAAGAAGAAATCAAGGTGGCCTGTCCAAAAAAAAAATTCTAGGAGGCAAAGGAAAATGTTAAGAAGGTAGATGAGGCATACTAAAAACCTCGGTGACATAGAGGAGTTGGTTTGTACTTGTGAGACAAAAGTTGGAGAAGATCTCGGTAAGGAGGAAGGGAGATTAGTTGAGGATCTCATGAAGTTAGGTGGGAAGAAGAGAAATTTGAGATTTCCAGGTGGGAAATGAAGGGAGATCAATTGATGATCTCATGGACTGTCGGGAGGGCATAGATGAACTTTCAAATTGCCAAGTGGGAAAGGGAGATGAATTGAGACTATTTGAGAGTTTCAAGAGCTCAGAAGAGACTTCAATCCAACAAGGAGTGTTGACAGATTAAAGGGAGTCAGAACAAAGGCCTCATCTACATGGATATTCATATGGGATTGCAGACCATGTGAATGAATATGATGAGAAGTTAAATACTTCAACCCTAGAGGAGGAATATCAAATGAGTGTTCTGGTCATTGGAGGAATCAAAATGTTCCTTCCAAGCATCCAAGTTGAGGCCAAAGAATGTGGTCAGAGTGCATAAGAGGAAGGACAACCAATGCAGACTGTCATGGAGGAGGAGATGGTGCAGAAATTGGCATCTTCCCAAGAGAAGATGAAGGAAGAAGAGAATACTAGTCATATGCTCACTCCATGGGAGAAAGAATTAAAATTGTTGGAGGATTGGCTATGCCATCAAGACACAAAGGTAGACTTCCAGAGGAATGTAGTCATGAATAGTGAAGAAAAATTCCAACCTGAGGAGTATCTAGATGAAACTGGACTTGTAACAACACAAGAAGAGGCAGAGGAACTAGCATAAGTTACACTATCAGAGGGGGTAGCTAAGAAGCAGCTCGGTAATGAGGTTGCAGAGTTTGAGTCTATAGAGGAGTGGAAAACTCATGCCATAGGAGATGAATATAGGCTGGGAGATCAAATTGATCTACCCTTTGATCAACATGGAGAAGAAATGCAACATAGTAGACTACATGGAGAGAGCCAATAAATGGATCAGATGGACAAGGTGATAGAGGAAATCAGGAGGCTTATGGTCAAGTTAGCAAAGTAATTAGTCAGCAATGAGAGAAGGATGGATGGAGGAGAGCCTATGGTAGAAAAAAGGCAACAACAACAAAAGCATAGGAGAGGAGTAGGTGAAGAACTCCAAAGAAAAGTTTGGGATTGAAGAGGATTTCAACAGAGCAGAGGATCTCATGAGAAGGAGCTCATGATTTTTTGCAGCAGTGGAGTATGATGTAGGAGCATATTTCCACCTCATAAACATGCCAATAATTCAACACATCAATGCACATTCAAGAAAGGGAGAGGCACCAACCCTCTCATTTTTCCTTTGAATTTTAAAAATTCAATGTATTTAATTGTAATTAAATGTTGTAAGGATGGAGTAAATCCAAGTTGGCCTTTGCGCAACATGAGTGTAATTTCCTTTATTAAGGTTCAAGTTGGACAGATCATGAGCAGTGCCTCATATATGAGAATGTACATGATCATTTAATGTAATTAGCCTCAGTAGATAAGAACTAAAATGGTGATTGAACAACAATAGGTAGTTTGGAGGGAAAGCTCATTGAGCTCCCTCTAGTATGTAATTTATACCAAGAAAAGTTTGTTGATGGGTTGTTGAAGGTTGTGGAATACCCTTGTAAGCCAGGAAGATATTATTTAGGAGAGAGGTTGAAGTCTCTATTGTAGTCCATCCCTGTACCTTTTGTAAAAATTATTCAATATTAATGGAAAAGAGGATTTCCCTGCATAAGATTCTGTGTGTTTATCAACATGGTAAATGTTTATGTTAGAGTGGTTTTCTCTATTTTTTTTATGAATGTTGTAGATGTGTATGTATGTATGTTTAAATTGAAGGATAAAGATAGAATCCACTATCTATTTGTGAGCTTGTTTGAGATTTCTTGGTTATTTTAGGCTAGTGCAAGGAGTGCATGATAGAGTATTGGAAACTCTATGAAGCCAATGCAAGCAGTGCATGCTTGAATTCTATTTGGAATTCAAGAAGAGAACGTGTCATATGGGAAAACCAGAGAAATATTAAGCTCAATAAGAAACCTCAGATTTGTTAAACACTCAAGAGGAAAGACTGTGCAGAGAGAGCACAACAAGAGTTATTTAATACTCTGTGAGCTCTGCAAGGGTGCATTGAGCAGGAGGTGAAAGGAGTATAGAGTACCAATGATTTTTTGAAGTGTTGGAGAAATTCAGGAGAACAGAGTTGTTGAACACTCTAGAATAAAGGGCCTACAAGGAGTTGCAAAATCCAAGAAACTTTAGGTTCAGATAGCTCAGGAGGAAGAGCTTTGAGTTTCTAGTAGGGCATCAGAAGTCTTCTAGGGAAGAAGAAGATATAAGACCCTAATAAATTTCGAGAAGTTTCAAGATCAAATGAGATAGTGCATTTGTGCATAGAACCTTAGCAAAGAGTACACAGGGCCACACAAGAAGCACGTAGGATGATTCATTATGGGACTCAATGTTTAGAGTAAAATAACTAAGTGTTGTAGAGTTCCAAGGCCACATGGTGTGTGTCTAAGGTTTTAAAACCTTGGAGGATCAAGATTAGCAGGGATAGAGTTTCCCAAAAGTGCAAGTCGAGACCCCATTAGTTAGGTTCTCAAGGGATCAAAGGTCATGGCCTTTGAATCTTTTCAAAATCCCCCATTGGAAGGGAGGAGTATATACAGCGGAGGAGAAGGAACGGGAGTCATTGGATTGACATCTAGGAGTAGTCTATATCGTTAGATCTATTTCCAAGAAAGCGAAGCAACGCACATGGGGAGACTAGATCTCATCCATCATATGTAGGCGTGGAGGACCAACAACTGTTAGATCTAGAGAAGGTGCTTGGGCAATAATAATAGATCCTAGCCATTAGATCTGGAATGGAGGCCGACAACCATCGTATCTAGGTAAGTTTTGCATGATTTAATATCTTTTAACCACATAGGAGGGTAGAATCTAAGGTGTTTGGGCGCTGAAGAGGATCTGAGCCATCTGATTTCAAGGGATGCGCGTCAGTGGATCCTACACTCTAGAGAAGGAGCACTTCATAGGAGCTCAAGGTAGAGTTTGATAAGCCCAGGCCCCCAAAGGACCAGAGGCCTAAGCCCCATCCTGACCATGGGATCAAGGTACATGCAAAAATAGATTGAGCCCTTCGTGAGATCAAGGGACAAAGAGAAACAGAAGGAGTAGAGGACTCCTGGAGACTAGAAGTCTCAGAGTCCATCCGAGTTGTCGATCTAAGAGACATTTTTTAGTTGGGAGAAGGGTTTAGAGGGAGGAGGATTCAGAAACAAGGAGGAGAGGGTAGCATCAAAACACCAAGAGGCCTGAAGACCGAAACGTCATCAACCGTTGATCTCAAAGTAGGACACGTGAAGGGTGTAGATCCACTCTATTACATTGGTCTTCGGTGGAGTATGGAACCTAGAGATGGGAGACTCCCCAAAGCCCTGAGCCCCAAATTTCGAAGGAATCCTTGGCCATCCACTTTTCATCACTAGAACCATTGACCGCATGTAAAATCAGATAATACCTACCAAAGTCTGGTCCACCAAAAATATCTGCCAATTGTCGATTTTAAGGAAGTCACATGGCATTTTGATATGTAGCTCCGAATGCAGAACACTTTGGGTGCTTGGATAAGTGTTGGGTGCCAAACGTTTTGAAGACCAAAAGTTTAGAACCCTTTGGGTTAAGCCCGGGGTCATATGAGGAAAAGGGCTTAGTGACGGGAGATAGCACCTGTGTAATTTCAAATTTAAAAAAAAGGAAAAAGAGGATTCGAAAAATTCCCATGGGTTTCAAAGAACCTGCAAAGGGAGCTAAAAAGAGGCCTGTGTAAACTCAAATTGAGGGTTCAACAAGAGGCTAAGAGTCGATACAAATCCAAAATTGATCGATCCTTGACCAATAGGTCACGCAGACCCTAGAAGAGGCAGGGGGTGTGCATCACTGACCCTCCAAGGCCAGGTACAACGCCACCTAAATAAATTTCTCTAATGCTCTGATATCAATTTGTAGCACACCCCAGTCTTAAGACACTGGTCCATGCATGCTCTATTTGATCTCTCTCTCTCTCTCTCTCTCTCTCTCTCTCTCTCTCTCTCTCTCTCTCTCTCTCTCANACACACACACACACACAAAGATATATATATATATATATATATATATATAAAGCAATTTAAACTGACATAAACATTCTTCTCATACACATATTCATGTGGAAGCGACAATAACACATACATGCAATATATACAGGAAATTATGATAACATTATAACACATGTACAATATACACATAATTGGTATTTATCTTTTTATGAGAAGACCACCAACTTCGTTCATACCTTCCACGAACCTCCCAGCCTTAGATCACACTACTCCAAGATAGCTGCAATGGGTCACCCCCGAGCTGGAACTAAACTCCACCCAGAGAAAAGGAAATCCTAGGCTAGGATGAGACTATGGAAATTTTCACAATGCAACAAGAATTATTCCCTTCAAGAAACCTACTTACACCCACCGCTCACAAAATCTCATTCCCCACATGCCTATCCCACCCCGAGAATATACACCTTCATTGTACCATAGTCCAACGACTGTTACACTTCTCTTCTAGGGATTCAACAATAGGTCGGATCATGAATTCTCAGATCTATGTAGCTATTGTTAGACTCCCTCTAGGAGAAATCACTTCCCCAACAAACTCTCTCACCTATAGAGAGTTTCTCACAGGCTTGAAAACCCACTTCTTAAACCCACGAGCCTAATAACCCACCTCTTCAAACCACAATCCTTACAACCTACTTCTTCTGTTCATCTGTTCAATCAACCAGGTAACCACAGTAGTAAAATCAGGTAAGACAAGGGACGACTCAACAATTACAGAGGTTCATGATGGCAAAGGGTTCAACAATGGCAGAATAGTTTGAATGTGTGCTTTCTGAGTGCGTGAGTGAATGGGTGTGAAGGATGTCCAGAGTTCGGAGTGAACGCGTTAGGAGAGATGAAAAGACTGGTTTGAATGGCTAGAATGGTGAGTTTCAACCCCCACAACAGTGAAAATACCCACATAAATTTTCATGCTTCTGGGATGACACTTATCTCTCCAAGAGATCACTCCTCTCCACTTGGAGTTCCATTCCTCTCCCCCAGAGGAACTTATGATAACTGGGTTTATTTCCCAAACTTTAGTAATTTAGGAAATACATTATAATATTCCCTTGGGTTAAGCCCTCAAGCTTAGCCCCTTTTTCCTAGCCTCTCAGCCCCCCTTTCCCTTTTCCTTCCTACTGGATCTCAGTCCCCCATAACTCTTTCTTCGTGGTCGGTCTACACACAACGATGTATTTTTATTAATGATCTGCATAATTACATATACAAAATAAGGTGTTGACATAATGTAACTACAAAGAGTATTCTTATTATTATTGTTATTTTATTCATAGGATTAATTCCCATTGTGGATTAATCATGTCGGTAATTGTATTAGGACCAAATCCCCTTTTGCGGATTGGTCAACGAACAACTATAATAGGCAAAATAAGAAGTTGGCCCCAACAGTTATTATTGAGACCCAGAAATAAATTAAAGGTGGGTTTACCCACCCAGAGTGAGAGGTCGGCCCTGCCAGTGAAGACCCTTCACACGTGCCAGTCTTGTATATATAGAGAGGTTAGCACCTCACTTTATCACACAACACACTTGCTCATTCTTAAGAGGCAAGTTGCAGCTTACCAGTTGGAGAGAAGGAGAAGAGTGGCACATCTTTTGGAGAGGACTATCTATATTGGTTTGAGTTATCTCTTGAACATTGTATTGGCAATTTATGATAAGGAAGTTTTTGCTGGGTTTTCTTCCCCTAGAGGGTTTCCCAGGGTAAATGTTGTGTCTCCTGTGAATGTATATTTCTCAGTGATCTTGTTCTTATGTTTCTCTTATCTATTGAAATTCAAAAAACTATAATAATGGCATAAACATTAACATAAGGCTCATTGGCTTTAGCATCTAGGCTCTCCAACCTAATAAACACATAATCCTTCCAGCTTATAAACATTGGGATCACCAGCTTATAAACACCATTAAACATCATTACAATTCAATGGGGGCTCAACCTTGGGATACTACAATCCCCTCCCCTTATTTTTGCACTTTCCTAAGTGAAACTCATTTACATAACATCAACAAGATTTTCAAAATCTTAAAAAATATGTGGGTATTCTACTTGCATAGCATATTCATGCTCCCAAGTTGCATCCTCAGTACCGTACCATGTCCATTGGACCTCTACAAGCCCTATGGATCGATTGCAGAGCTGTTTGATTTTCTGGTCCATAATGTGTACCAGATGCACTTGAAAAGCGCTTTCTTTCTCCACCTGAGTCACACTCCAATCATAACATGATTAGCATCATGTATATATTTCTTAAGAAATGATACATGGAATACATTATGTATATACATAGATGCAGTATATTCAAGCATATAAGCTAATGGTCCAATCCTCTATAGGATTTCAAATGGCCCATGATATTTGGCTGCCAACTTGGAATAGTTTCCCAACTTCAGAGAACTTCTATTGGCCTTCACCTTCAAGAAAACATGATCACCCACTTTAAATTCCCTATGATTTATGTTCTTGTCAGCATAGCTTTTATGCCTGTCTTGGGAAACCTTCAAATTCTATTTAATCTTCAACATTTTGTCTTCCATTTCTCTGAGCTACTCTGGACCAACTACTTCTCTATAAAATGGGTTGTCCCATCTTACTAGTGTGTTTCACTTTCTGCCATAAAGTGCCTCAAATGGGCTCATATTCGGTGATGCTTGGTACCCATTGTTGTAGGCAAATTCTACCAAGTGTAGATAATATTCCCATTTAGATGGTTTTTCCATCATATACATCCTTATCATATCCTCTATCACTTGGTTCACTCTCTCTATTTTCCCATCATACTCGGGATGATAAGTTGTGCTGAAGTTTAGATTTGTTGTGAACCCTTTGAATAACCCCTTCCAGAACTTTGAAGTTAACTTTGGGTCTCTATTAGACACAATTGTCTTGGGTATGCCATGCAAGCGTGTTACTTCCCTCATATAAATATCAAAAACATTGGTTGCCTTGTGAGTAACCTTCATAGGAATGAAATGGGCAGCTTTAGTAAGCCTTTCCACCACCGCCATGATAGCATCATGTTGTTTTCTTGTTCTGGGTAATTAGGTGATGAAATCCATTGTCACCACTTCCCACTTCCACTCAGGAATGGGCAATGGTTGTAAAAACCCAGCTGGGTGTCTATGCTCAACCTTAACCTTCTGACACTCCAAGCATTTAGAAACATATTTAAAAATCTCCTTCTTCATGTTTGGACAATAATATTGGCTCTTGACTGTTGAAACTGTTTTCTGATATCATGGGTGTCCCACATCAGGTCCATTATGCATATGTTTTAAAATTTTACTCCTCAATTCACGAGAATTGGGTACATAAATTATGTTCCTATACAAGATAATTCTATCAATTCCCAATTGATAACCTTTATCTTTCTGCCGCATTTTACCTTGCTTCAATTTTGTTACCAATTCCTTGTACTGAAAATCATCTTTTGTAGCCTCAGAAATTCTACTTTTAAGACCATTCTGATACATGCTAATGTCTATAGCATGCAGTTCATGTACTCTCTTGTTGATTGCATCAACCACTTTGTTCTCCTTTACTTTGATGTGCTTAATATGAAAGTCATACTCACAAAGGAATTCCAACCATATGCTCTTCCTAGCATTCAAGGTTGGTTGATCAAACAAATATTTCAGACCATTATGGTCTGTCCTCAGCTCAAACCTCTTTCCTGTGAGGTAGTTCTTCCACTTCTTGAAAGTGTGCACTATGGATACCAACTCCAAATCATGAGTGGCATAGAGCCTTTCATGCTCTTTCAGTTTTATGGACTCAAAACATATCACAAACCCATTATGACTAAGGACTCCACCAAGGCCTTCTTTCCATGCATCTATGCAAACCACAAAATCTTCATTCATATCAACAATCCTCAGAATTGGAGCATTGGTTAACAACTGCTTCAATTGATGGAAGCTCTTTTCACACTCTATTGTCCATTGAAATTTTACCCCTTTCCTTTGCAAGGAAGTGACTGGGTGACCAATTCTTGAAAACCCTGCAATGAATCATTTGTAGTAGCCAGCTAGACCCATGAAGGATCTGACTTCTCTCACATTCTTAGGTGTTGTCCACCCTTTAATTCCCTCAATATTTTCAGGGTCCACTGATATCCCTTATTTGGATATGATATGCCCCAAATAGTGAATTATTCTTTGATAAAATGAGGACATGCTCAATTTGGTATACACGTTATGCTCTCTTAGCACTTGCAACACCATACTCAAATGATGCTCATGTTCTTCCTCTAAATTTGAATACAAAAGGATGTCATCCAAAAATACAATGAAAAACTTGTCTAAGTATTCTCGAAAAACACCATTCATCAAGCACATAAAAACAACTGGTGCATTTGATAACCCAAATGGCACCACTGTGAATTCGTAGTGAACATACCTTGTCCTGAAGGAAATCATGTTGATGTCTTCACCTCTGATCCTTACCTGATGATGTCCTAACTTGATATCAATCTTTGAGAATATCTTTGCATCCTTTAACTGATCAAAGAGATCATTGATCCTTTGCAAAGGATACTTGTTCTTTATAGTCAGTTTGTTCAACTGTCTTAAATCGATGCACAATCTCAACATCCCATCTTTCTTCTTCACGAACAATACTAGGGCACCCCAAGGTGACACACTTGGGTGCATACACCCTGTAATGATCCCAAGCCATTATGCAAGGATCATCACTGTTTTGGTGTATTTTTAAAACTTTTTCTGAGTGAGGTATTTCGTCAAACACTTTGCTGATCTACCTTTTAGATGTGTTTATATGTGTGTATGCATCAAATAACAGAAAGAGATAACCATGGAACATACCTCAACCATATGCAATAAGATAGACAAGCCAAAACATCTCAATTCTTCTTTATTCATAAAATAGAGAAACCTGCTACAATGAAGAGGCCGATCTGGAATGCTCAATAGATGGCCAAGAAGAGAGACAATAGATAAGAGCTGCTACAAAATGCTCCCGCTAATACAAAAGATGCCTCCAAAGGCTGAATGAGAAATGAAGATCAATACAAGCAGATCTGAATGCCAAACTCTCTAGCTGAAGAATGCCA
>ML801347.1:102668-127574 GCA_009831015.1 Picea engelmannii
AGCTCAAAATAGTCAAAATAATGGAAATCGTCAGAATGCAACGAAACCAAAGCCAACCTGTGCGGAATGGATCATAATGATGGAATATGATCATCAATGCAAGATGGACCCCACAATGCCTCTCAAATACCCATGTACTCGCTTTAGCACCCATCTGGCTATTCTGGTCATCATAAATCTCTGCCCTGTGATGATGTCCCAAAGTGGGGACATTACACACCCCTTCTTCAAAAGTTCTTCAAGTTTCATTTGCAACTCCTTCAACTCTAGTGTACTCATTCATATTTTATATTGGAGCTTCTCCAGACATCAAATTTATAGAGAAATCAATATATCTCTTTGGGGGTAGTCCTAGTATCTCCTTGAACACATCCTCAAAATATTTCAAGACTGAGTGATCCTCTAGATTTGGCACCTTATCCATAGGTGCTTCCTCCATATGGGATGAAAATAATTTGCATCTCTTCCTATAACACTTCTTTAGTTGCATTGTTGAGATTTCTTGGACAGTAACTACCCTAGGAATTCCTTGGACTGCTCTTGGGTTCCCTTCCTCATCCAAGAAAGTAAATGCCTTGTTATGACAGTCTAAGACAACATAGTGTTGGTCCAAAAACTCCATACCAATTAGAGATTCATATGAACCCAATGGTAGGATGTTCAAATATTCCTTGGTACTTATCCCATTCATGTCCACTGGACATGATTTAACTAGATCAACAACTTTTCTCTTGGTTCTTGTAGCCAGCTATATTAGCCAACATTTCTCATGCTTGCTTCTTGGAAAAATCAATCTATCCACAAATTTAGGATCTATGTAACTATGAGTAGCTCCTGAATATATCAAAATAGTAAAGGCATGGTGATCATACCATCAACTTCAATCATGTGTGATTGAAAATCAGTTTGCTTGTTGTCTAGGGCTACATAGATCCTAGGTATACTTCTGCCCATGTCCTCCACTGGTTTTACTTGTTGTACATTGTGGACATCTCTCACTTTGTCATTTTTGTGAGGATAATATCTATACTTGTGGTCTCTTTTATAGCCAAAACATTGAATGGGTTCCTACCTTGGAATTTGCCCACCAATCTCAACCATTATGTGCTCTCTAAAAGACGGTTTTCCTTGAGGACTGTTTCTAAAAAATGGAGGCTTTTTCCCCTTATGCCTCTATTCCTTCTTAAACTTCTTCTTGTCCTCCCAAGCCTTCTCGAAATTAGGTTTTCCTTTTTACTGATCATATAAGCATTTTTCTCTCCTCGTGGTTTCTTCCAAAGTCTTGGGATAATCATATTGGATTTTATCGTTGATGAAAGATGGAAGCCCACTTGGGTACCTCTAAATATTCACTATCTTATCCTTGATGAAAGAAACATACTTCAACAATTCTAAAAATCTCCTTTCATATTTATCAATCATCATGCTGCCTAGTTTGAGTTTAAAGAACTATTTCATCTTTTTATCATAATACCTCTTGGTCAGGTGTTTCTTCTCAAAATGCCTCTTGAATTCCTTCAAAGTCACATTTTTCTCTCTAAGGTGATGCATTTGCACCAGTTGATCCCACCACATGGATTCATTTCCTTTAATATGGTAGATAGAAATCCTTCCTTCTACATGAGAAGATCATTTATGCAATTGGAAGTACTTTGTCATGCCTAGCAGCCATGTTTCAACATCCTCTTCCTTCTTGTGCTATCCATCAAAAGTAGGAGGTTTGATCTTATTCATTTTTCCTTTCAACTCATCCAACCCAAACCTCATATGCTTTTTGACAGAGGATGGACTTGAGCTACTATGTGATCTCCTATAGGAATGATTTGTGAGTGATGGTGATGTCTGCTACAACTCCTTGATCTTCCTTTCTTCTCAGGGGTCTTGTGGCTTCCTGATTTGTTGGAGCCACTCTCCTTATCCAACTTCTTTTCAATCATATCTAGTATTTTCATTAACTTCATATTGAAGTATTCATTGTGTTCCTTTGCATTCATAAGCCTCTCATTATCATCCTTGTGGCTCTAGACATCTGTCTGCAAATTATTGATGGTCTCAGCCAGATTTATGTCTTCCTCCTTTCCTCCTCCATGTCCATTGAAGTTGGTTCCTTCCAAACCCAAATGGACATTCAAACCTCTAATTTGATCTTCTTGGATGTAGACTACCTATGTATCCTCCATAACTTTGCACTCTGTGTTGACTCTGATATGACAGTTGTTAATTCTACAAAAATGTGCAACCAATAGAACATTGTTAGGCTAATTATTCTTAATAATTTCATGAAAACATGAACCATTTTGATTCATTAATATATATCATACTTCTTTTCTACTGATTTCCTAAGAAATTGACTATTCAGATCCAATTTCTAGGTGAACATTTATATCTTTTAGTTCAATACATTTTCCAATGGTTGTTTCCATGCTCAATTTCGAGTTTTGAGAAGGAAGTTATGGATATTTGAACAATTTGTCCCTTTCCTATTCTTTAAACAAAATTTCGAGCATTAGCCCCTTTACTTCGACCCACAAATTCATGTGACCAGGGGTTGTGAACCAACACTAGTCGTTAGGTGCTTATCCTGTGATTCGGGCCTCCAGGGATTTAGAACTTCGGGGCTTCATAGGATCTGTCTCCATTACTATACTTTTTTCCCGAATGTCGATTCTTAGAATACTCGGAGGACGTACCAATCAACGGTCCTTATTCTTTGTTTAGAGCTATGGTGGATAAGATCTTTGGGAGTCTGGCTTCGGCGGTTTCCAAATTGTATCACAACAAATATCCCAAACCACTGAGCTAGCGAACTCACATGGGATGATGGATCTACAATCCACATTCTCTGCTCAGATTTGCGATGGATAGGATCTTTGGGACTTTGGCTTCGACAGTTTCCAAAACACTTCACTACCAATCTCCCAAAGTGTCGACCCACCAGAGATCCCCTCTCTTTATTCCACATGTCATCTGTGATCAACGGTCATGATGGACTATGACCTTCGTGCCTCTAAAAAATCCTTGACAACAACAATTCTGCAATGCAATCCCCTAAAGTACCACTCCTCTGGACTATGAAATCTGGTGCCATGCGTCCTTTCTGATCAATGGTCACCATTTACTCTGCTCTTCAGAGCATTAGAAGTCTTTATACTTAACAACTCTTGATCAATTTCCTCTGGAGTGTTAAGTTTTTGGACAGCAGGAACTGACGCTACATAGAAGAAAACTAGAATCAACCACGTGGCCCAATCTGAGGGGTGACATGTGTCAAGTTCTAAATGGAAAATCATTCTTTCAAAATATCAAAACACACTAACACATTGCATGCATATTCTGTGTTCACGTCACCACATGCGATGTCACCCAACCATGTAAATTCATAATTATGAAACTTCGGAGGTCTGGAATTTATTCCATCGATGTTTCCCCGAACGTCGAACTCCCAAACTCCTTGACCTCCCGAGGCCCACATAGTACAGTTGTCACCAGTAAAAGTGGTGATGCATGGCCCCACCGTCGAGTGACATGTGTCAGGTCCATATCAGTCCTAAGGGCCTATCAAAAATACAGAAACGAGTGACACGTGGCCGACCTAGGTAGGTCCATGTCATCCTAGGTGATGTCATATTTCCACATCATACCCGACACTTCGGGACATCGATGATTTCTTATCTTCGACACTTTCTCAAAATTGTCAAGCTATCAAATTGTCGAACTGGTCCACATCACCTGGTGACATTATCATGTCACATCACTTCAGCAACTTGATACTTCGATGATTTTTTTTTCTCATCGACACTTTAAAAAAATTGTCGAACTACCAAACTGTCAAATTGTTGAATGCTTCCACGTCACCCTTGGTGATGTCATCATGTAACATCACTTTGGAGAACCTGGATTTTGGTGATTCTTCTTATTGATACTTTTTGCAAAAATTTCGAACTGTCGATTATCGAATAGGTCCACATCATCTTCGATGTTTTGGGACTTTAGAAATTTGATAGATCTATTGTCATCTCTTCACTTACAAAAATATTGAACTACCGACTGTCGACAACTACTTTCCATAGTTTTGGTACTTTGGAGATTCTTTTCTGTAGCTTTAAAAAAACCAGATGGGCGAAGTCTGAAGGACTTTTGTGCTTAACCTCCAAGCACCTTCTCCATATCTTACGATTGTGGGGGATATTCCTTCTTTCGATCAGATCTATTGTCCTAAACTTAACTTTATGACCCAATACCATGTCTACTATGGTTTATCAAACCACTAAACCTCTTGACCTTTCCAATACCACCCAGGAGCTCTCTTAGCGCCCTCTTAGCACTCTACACATCAAATCCCTGTGGAAATTTTACTTCAAATTCCAAATTTCCATCCCATCTAGGTTCAGTGTTGAAACCATGGGCTCTCATACCAATTTGTGACGTACCTGGCCCTCCAAGGATGGGTACCTTAAGCCACTGGGCCATGCATGCTCTATTATATATATATATATATATATATATATATATATATATATATATATATATATATATATATATATATATATATATATATATATATATATATATATATATAATGCAATTTAAACAGACATAAACATTCTTCTCATACACATATTCACACGGAAGTGACAATAACACATACATTCAATATATACAGGAAATTCTGATAACATTATAATCCATGTACAATATACACAAAATATAATTAACACATAATTGGTACTTATATTTTTATTAGAATACCACCGACTATGTACATACCTTCCATGAACCTCCCATCCTTAGACCATGCTTCTCCAAGCTATCAACAGTGGGTCACCCTCAAGCTGGGACTAAAATCCACCTAGGGTAAAAGAA
The DNA here is from genome assembly GCA_009831015.1 of Picea engelmannii. Taxonomy (NCBI): domain Eukaryota; kingdom Viridiplantae; phylum Streptophyta; class Pinopsida; order Pinales; family Pinaceae; genus Picea; species Picea engelmannii. The sequence goes on from ML801347.1 coordinate 107,532, forward strand.
ATCCTAGGCTAGGATGAGACTATGGAAAACTACACAATGCAACAAGAAGGATTCCCTCCAAGGATCCTACTTACTCCCACCGCTCACAGACTCTCATTCCCCAAATGCCTGTCCCACCTTGGGAATATACAACTTCATTGTACCATAGTCCATCAGCTACTCCACTTCCTTACTAGGGATTCAACAACAAGACAAATATTGAATTATCAGAGCTCTGTAGCTATTGCTGGACTCCCTCCGGGATAAATAACTTCCCCAACAAACTCTCTCACCTGGAGAGAATTTCTCATAGGCTTGACAACCTGCTTCTTCAACCCACGGGCCTGACAACCCGCCTCTTCAAGCCATAGGCCTGACAACCTTCTTCTTCTGTTTGGATATTCAATCAACCAGGTAACCATAGTAGTAAAATAGGGTAAGACAAGGGACATCTCAATAATTACAGAGGTTCACGATGGAAAAGGGTTCAACAATGGCGAAATTGGATGATTGCGTGCTTGCTCAGTGCATGAGTAGGGATGATTTTAAGGATGGGAATTTATTTTAAAACGTAGAAGCCTTGGTGAATCTTACTAATCCTTCATATGTCAACTATAAATGTTTAGTGATATTTTTGTAAAAATATTCAAATTTCTAAGTATTTTATATAGTTTTTACTAAATTTTGGCGATTTTTAAGGTAAAATAATTTTATCCTATAGAATTTGTGTGAATCATTTTTAAAATAGCGAATCTCATTTTTGGAAAAACCATGGAAAATTAGCCCATGAGCAAAATTTAGCCCCTAAAATCATCATCAGCATGAGTGAATCGGTGCGAAGGTTAGCCAAAATCTGGAATGAACTCATGAGGACATATGGAAAGACTGGTCAGAATGGCGAGAATGGTGAGTTCCAACCCCCACAATGGTGGAAATTCCCACATAAATTTGCATGTGTCTGGGATGACACTTAGCTCTCCATGAGCTCATTCCTTTCCACTTGGATTTTTGTTCCTCTCCCCCAAAGTAACCTAGGATAACTAGATTTATTTCCCAAACTTAAGTAATTTAGGAAATACATTATAATATTGCCTTGGATTAATCCCTCAAGCTTAGCCCCTTTTTCCTAGCCTCTCAGCCCCCTTTCCCTTTCCCTTCCTAGTGGATCTTGGTCCTCCATAACTCTTTCTCCGTGGTCGGTCTACACGCTACGATTTATTTTTATTAATGATCTGCATAATTACATATACAAAATCAGGCTCATTGGCCTTAGGATCGACTCTCCAGCCTAATAATCACATAATCCTTCCAACTTATAAATATTTGGCTCACCAGCCTATAAACATCATTAAACATCATTACAATTCAATAGGGGCTCGGCCTTGGGGTATTACACAAGGTATTTGATGAGTATCATGATTCGTCGTACCACTCAAAAATACAAAAGGATTCATCCCCATTGAATGAGAAAATACCATGGGTTGGGTAGCACTAACTAAGGGATTCATAGGGGCACCATTAAACATAACAATGAAAATTCATGACACAATACAAAATACAAAGGCCAACTAATAATCATAGAGCACACCAAAGTAATGAAAAAAGGCCAATGTACACAAACAATATATAGTGGCTAAAAAGGGGCCTCCCTCACTAGAGTAGGTATGTGTAATATACTAGATATAAAAAGTATGCAGGACAGAAATAAAATGCTAGAAATGGCAGAATAATAGTAATATAACCAACATAATCTCCACAATAACACATAAATGATATAAGAATAACAATAAAAATATCACTTTGATTCAGAAAGCAATGTTCACAGGCCTCTTCAAGGGGGAAACCTCCAGTTGAGCAATGCTCTGTTACAATAATATCCAAGCTAGGGTTTTCATACCCTCGACCCTTATTTATACTAAATATTTCTATCAAGAGAAGCATCTATAGGAAGATCCTTCTAGAAGCGGAAGCTTCTATTAGGTCTTCTTACATCCACCTTATTCTATTTTATTGAAAGGCCTTATTAATATTGACCTTTATTACATCCGAATATATTGATCTACCTATGTGTAGTCTAGGACCCTAACATGTCTGCCCCCTTAAAAACAACCTTGTCCTCAAGGCTTGAGATGTGGAAACTGCTGCAGAATGGTAGTTGGTTCCCAAGTGGCATCTGCTGGAGTTGTATCTTTCCACTGGACTAGCACTTCCTTGATAGTTCTTTGATGCAGGCAAAGCTCACGCTGGTCTAAAACTTCTTCTGGTTGTAGCCAAATGGATCCTTCTTTAGCTAACTCGGGAAGGTTGGTTTGAATTTGGCACCTAGTTCCAATCACCTTCTTTAAGCATGAAACATGAAAAACAAAATGTGGCTTCGACTAATTGGGCAGAGCTAACTGATAGGAGATTTGTCCCACATGCTTGAGAACTGTATAAGGACCATAAAATTTGGGCGCTATCTTCTGAAAATGCTTGGCCTTGAGGGAAGTTTGCTTGTATGGTTTCAGTCGCAGAAACACCTGATCCCCTTCTACAAATTAACGTTCAGAGCGACCTTGATCTGCTTGTTGCTTCATGCGATTCTGTGCCATGACCAAGTTCTCTTTAAGGGTACGAAGAATATCCTCTTGAACTGTAAGTGTTTGGTCAACTGCCTGGACCTTCGAGGTACTCGGTAAGTATGAGAGAACTGAAGGTGGCTTATGTCCATATATCACTTCAAAAGGAGTCATGCATGTAGCTTTATGGTAGGAAGTCTTGTACCACCATTCAGCTAGGGGTAACCATTGAGCCCACTAATTTTTCTTTTCAGAGGAAAAACACCTCATATATGTTTCCAAACACTTGTTGACAACTTCTATTTGACCATCAGTCTGGGGATGATAAGTTGTGTTGAGATGCAATTGGGTTCCCTGTAGCTTAAACAGGTCATGATCAGAAACAATAGAGTGTGACATGCCATGAAGCTTGAAGACCTAGTCCATGAAAATTTGAGCCATCGTGGATGCAGTAAATGGGTGTTGAAGAGTGCAGAAATGAGCATACTTGGAAAGGTGATCCACAACCACCATGATGATTGATTTATTTCCCAATTTGGGTAAGACGGTAATAAATTCCATAGAGATATCCTTCTAAATAGCAGGTGAAATCGGAAGCGGTTGTAGTGTGACGGGAGATTTGATTGTTTCTCCCTTGTTGCATTGACACACCTCACATTCAGTGACAAAATTACGAATGTCCCGTTTCATACCATCCCAGAAAAAAGAACATTTGACCCTGTCATAGGTTTTGGTGAACCCGGAGTGCCCCGATGTGGGTGTAGCATGAAGCTCAAAAGGTATCGTGGATTTAAACATTGATTGTTTGCTTAAATACAAATGACCTTTGTATCGAAGCTCATTCTAGAGCCAAGAATACCTTGGGGGAGCTAGAGCATTGGTCTACAATTGCTGGATCAGATGCAAACTTTTGGGATCTTGTAGCCATTCCTGGCGCACAACTTGGAGACAATCTGGTACAATGAAGGAAAGAGAAAAAATGGATCCTTCTTCTTCATATTTTTGGGACAGTGCATCTGCCACCACATTGTCTTTGCCCTTCTTGTAAAGGATCTTATAATCATATCCAAAGAGCTTAGTCACCCATTTTTGTTGCTCCAAAGAGGAAATGCATTGTTCCAGAAAGTACTTGAGGCTTTGATGGTCTGTCTTAATTTGGAAACATTGCCCCAAGAGATAAGGGCACCATAGATCAATGATATGCAGAATAGCCAAAATTTCCTTTTCATAAATGGGTTTGACCAGATTCCTTTCAGATAGTTGTTTGTTGGTGAAGGCAAAAGGTCGACCCTCTTGCATAAGGACAGCACTGATTCCTTTCACTGAGGCATCACATTCCAACACAAAGGTCTTTGTGAAATCAGGAAGGGCCAGAACCCGAGTGGTGCACATGGCCGTCTTCAAGGTTTTAAAATCTTGAGCAGCGGCTGGAGTCCAAGTGAAAGAGTTCATTTTGAGGACAATAGTGAGAGGTGCTGCAATATTTTCATAATTATTAACAAACTTGTGATAATACCCTGTTAAGCCCAGAAATCCACGCAAGATTTTGAGTGTCTATGGGTGCGGCCAGTCTTGCATAGCTTCAATGTTTTTCGAATCCACCCTGACGCCATCCTTGCCAACCAGATGACCCAAGTATTCTACTTCTGAGGCACCAAAAGCACATTTAGAATGTTTCAGTAAAAGTTGGTGCTAAGAGAGTATATGGAGAACTCGATCCACATGAGTAAGATGGTCTATCTAGGTTTTTCTATAGATGAGGATATCATCAAAGAAAACTAAGACAAAATGACGAAGAAAGGGATGGAAGACATGATTCATGAGGCTTTGGAAGGTGGAGGGGGAATTACACAATCCAAAGGGCATGACCAAAAACTCATAGTGGCCCTCATGAGTTTGAAAGGTCATCTTGGGAATGTATGCCTCTTTCATACGTATTTGGTGATAGCCCGAGCGAAGATCAAGTTTAGTAAATAATTGGGTGCCACTCAATTCATCCAGGAGGTCATCAATGACAAGAATGGGAAATTTGTCTTTAATGGTTAGTTTGTTGAGGGCACGGAAGTCAGGACACATTCTCTAAGAACCTTCTTTCTTCAGGACCATGACTACAATAAAAGAGTAAGGGCTCGTACTAGGGCAGATAATGCCTGCATTAAGGAGTTCCTTGACCATTTTATCAATTTCATTTTTTTGTGAAAAGGGGTGGCGATACAGACGAATATTGGGAGGAAGGCTTCCAGATACAAGGGGAATGGAATGATCATGAACACCATGGGAAGAAGGGAGTCCTTGGGGAGTGGAAAATACCATTTGATGTTTAGAAAGGAGGGCTTGGAGGTCTTGCGGCACCGGGGGTGTCTCTGTTTCTTATATGGCATGGAGTTGGGCAATGACACCAGAATGACCTTTTTTGAGCAGATTTTCCATGCGATGGGAACTAATGACCTCAGGTGAACCAGTAGTGATGCCTTGGAATTTATATTGGTGGCCTTCCTGGTCGAATTGCATGGTTAATGCCTTAAAATCCATGGGAATGGGACCCAGGGTTCTTAGCCAGTCTGCACCCAACACAATGTCACAACCACCCATGTCAATAGAAAACATATAAGATTTTAGGTGGTAGTCACCGATTTGGAGACACACATTTTCACAGTGCCCTCCACATTTCATGGAACCACCATTGGCAATCATGATTTGGAAATTGTTGATGGCATGGATGTAGCAATGAGTTTCTTGGGAAATGCAATGATGAACAAAATTATGGGTGCTTCCACTATCAACCAGAATGATGACCTTCCTATGCTTGATGTAACCGATTAACTTGAGGGTTTGGGGAGCAGAGAAGCCAGTGAGAGCATTGAGGGAAATGACTGGTTTCACTTCGGGAGAGTCTGAGGGAGGGGTTATGTCAGTGATTTCAGGTGACTCAGACACAAGGAGAGTTTCAACATCCTCTTCTGAAATATCCTCAGAGATGGCCATAAAAATCTTTTGTTCCTTACACTTGTGGCCCAGGAAATATTTTTCATTACAATTATAACAAAGGCCTTTGAGTTGACGTTCATCCATTTTATCCCTGGTCAATTTTTGGATCTTTAATGGGGTGGAGGGAGTAGTGGGTTTTACGGGTTTAGGGCGAGGGATAAAGGATGGTTTTCATTTTTGAGAGGATACCACCTGTTGTGCTTCTTTATCTCTTTTAGTAACCTCCACCCAACTCAAGGGTCAAGCCATGAAGACATGGGCCCAAATCTCATACTTGAGGCCACTGATAAAACACTCTCAAAAGAAAGCATCAGTCGTGCCCTCTGTTAAAAAAGCCAAGTGCTCAAAGGCAGCTATGAAGTCTTCTAATGTTCTTGATTGTTTCAACTTTGTCAAAAAACCCAAATGGTTGGTGTCTGTGTCAAAGCGTTCATAAAGCTTAGTCACAAATTGGGTCCAAGCAATATACCCTTGACGAGAAGTTTTTCTCCATTGCCACCATTGCCAACATTCTTGATCTAGATGGAGAACACCATATCAGAGTTTGGCCAAGTCATTTGTAATGTTGTATAAAGAGAAATAATGTTCCATTTGGGTTACCCAACCAATGGGGTCCAAGCCATCAAATTTGGTCACATCCACACGCATAAGGCGTAGGTCACGTTGAAATTGATGGGGCTAAAAGGTATGGGAATGGGAGGAATGTTCACCTTCAGTCTTTGGAGGTGCATTAGAGACAGGGTCATCTATAGGGATCTTCAGTTTGGTGCAGAGTGATGCAAAGATAGATTCAAGCTGGCTGGTCAGTTCTTGTTTGACTTCTTCCATTGAGGACTGCATGGTTGTATTTATGGTTGTATTGATGGATGTATTGATGGAGGCAACAATATCACTGAGTTGTTTCACTTCTTTTTGGGCCTCGAGGAAACCAAATTGTAAGGTTTTGAAGCGAGCTTCCAGGTCTTGGCTATGGGTATGGGCCATGAGGATGGGTGAACTGAAAAGGGGCGGGCGGGGTCAAATTTTTTTCCAAAAAATGGTATGGATGAATGTAATAAGGGCGAAGAGATGAATCCAATGGAATAGGTCTCAAATAATGGTGAAAAAATTTCCATACTTTTTTTTTTTTTTTTACACCTGCAAAGTTATACTTCAGTCTAAATAATACTGCAACGATGAAATCCCCAAATGCTTGACCAGAAAGAAATGTGTATTTGCTTGGAAACCCGAACATAGTTGCACGGCAATAGATCTTGTTTGTTTTAATTTGTTTATGTTTTTGTCCCCCAAGGGTTAGGTATTCAAGGGTTCTACACACGAGGGTTTGCCCTGTGCTATAGCTCTCTGATATACGTGCAGGGTCCAATAGTAGTACTCGGCCCAATATCTCAGGGCATTAACTAAGGAGGATAGACCATACCCTTAGACGTACTACTCGACTACCCAGGTACTAGAGAGTATCTTCCCGAGTGTTGTTCTTGGTGGCACTATAGTAGTGGGAAGCCGATCAGTTTATCTAAAGAGGGCTTTAGGAAATCTAGGCTGATCCGTACATAGGTGATGTTTGATGCGCTACCACTCAAAGGGGTACCAACAGGGGTTACAAGGGTGGCCAACAGATGTGTGCTTAAGAACCACTTGCATTTACTACATGTATGAATCCCTCAACCATGGGTTTATGTGCGTAACAACAGATCTATGTGGCTTAAAGACATCAGAATACCTCTCTACCCTAAAAATAAATTCCCACAATTTCTACCAAGGAAAGTGCTATGATACCACTTGTAATATACCAGATATAAAAAGTATGCAGAACAGAAATAAAATGCTAGAAATGGAAGAATAACAGTAATATAACCAGCATAATCTCTACAATAACACATAAATGATATAAGAATAACAACATAAATATCACTTTGATTCAGAAAGTAATTTTCATGGGCCTCTTCGAGGGAGAAACCTCCAGTCGAGTAGCACTCTATTTCAATAATCTCCAAGCTAGGGTTTTCATACCCTCGACCCTTATTTATACTAAATATGTCTATTAAGAGAAGCATCTATAAGAAGATCCTTCTAAAAGCGAAAGCTTATTTTACGTCTTCTTACATCTGCCTTATTCTATTTTATTGAAAGGCCTTATTAATATTGACCTTTATTACATCCAAATATATTGATCTACCTATGTGTGGGTTAGGACCCTAATAGTATGTCTCGCCCAAAAGGGGTTTGAGACTCCCTTGAAAATATTGGATGTATCAGAATCAGTTATAAGGGTCCTCTTGGGCTTAACAATGTATTCAGTCAGATCCCCCTTGTTACACATCAAAATTACTCATTTCAATGATGACCTATTGTCGTCATTACAAGCATTACAAGTGTCGCATTTTATCCATAAGTGTCGCAAGTGTCATAGACATCATACAATCATCTTGCCTATGTCGTGTCTCAAACGACATAGTAAGGACACTTCAAAGATACCCTCAAAGATTGGTTTAGGAAGGACAAATCACATGACAAAGAGTACAAAGGTTTTACCATGAAAAATACCACTCAAAAGTCATTTTTGAAGGCCAGTGCTCCCCTACCCACTGTCAGGGAGTGTCATCACTCCCTACCCTCCTTTGGGGGAGCATTGTAACACTCTGTGCCCCATTCTGAGGGAGCGTTGGGTTGTTTGAGGAAATATTGGGTTGTTGAGGAAAATTAGGGAAAAATCCCCCTCATCTCTGGAGTTAGTTGGATTCAAATTTGAGGTCAAGTCTGGATCTTAGGGAGGATCTACAACTGATGGAGAAATATCCTCAACCTATCCCAAGAATCTCTCAAATGGTTATGCCTCTCCAAGGCTATATAAGGAGGCCTCTTCATGGTGAGAGGGGAGAACATTGAAGGCATCAAGCATATGATCTCATAAGGGAGCTAATCAGTGAATCATAGTCATTTTGTTTGTGGATCATTTGAGCAAGGGGTTGGACAAGGAGATCTTGGTGAGGCTATTGCATCTGCATCAAAGGTCTATAAGTATCTCTATTAAGTTCTCATTAATAAATGTGCTTGGACCATTTCCTTCAAGATTGTGTATGACTACATGAACTTGTTTTCAATAGATAGATCTAGTTTCAGACTAATCATATTAGAATAGGAAGCATGTTTTGTCTTTGATTGGATTGTAGGACCTGTTGAAGAGCTTGTGGATCAGAGCTCAACTTGGAACTGGGTGAGTACAAACATCATAAAAAGGTACATCTTCTTCCTCTTCTCTATAGATTAGTTTAAATAGGTTTAAAGGGATGTTTGTGACTAAATTAGCACCTTTCTGTCTTGATCTTAGAGATTTAGGGTTCCAGATGGAATCCACATATCTGCAGGGGGATTTTCCTGTAACAAAAATTGGTAACTCCACTAGGGAGCGACGCTTTCAGATTTGGTTTCCTTCCTTGGTATTGTTTTTGGCCTTTGCTCACTTTAGATCTTATTCATGCTGTGTCTTTGATTCTTATATCTATTGTTGGCCCTTGGATTCATTCCATACACACTCAATTTCTATATTTCTTGAAGTTTTTTTTAGTTTTGGGCAATATTTTGGTCTTCTAAGAGCCTAGTGTTCCCCTGCTTCTACCACCATAGCGTTGGCACTCCCTTGCAGGCTCCCAGAAAGCGTTGCAACACTTTGGTACCCTTGACACCAGAGTGTGGGCCTTCTTCTTCTAAAACCTTTTTGGGATTTGGTCTCTAAGTCTAATTTTTTATTTTTCATCTGCTCAGGGCTATTACCATCTCAGTGTGTCCTTGTTTTTGGCCTCCAACATTTTGGTTTCTAAGAATTCATGATGTTTTGTTTGGATTTTTGACATTTTTCTTCCTTACTTTGAGTCACTCTTTTTCCCTGTGATTTGGAGTCTACCCACTCCTTTTTCACTTATATGATTGAATGAAATTTGTTGTAAGGAAATTTAGAGATCTGTGCACCATTCCATTTGATCTTTGAGGTCAAATTTTCAGGCATTTTCTTCTGTTTTGAGTTTTTTGTTGTTCTTTTTGCAAATTTAGTTGTCTTTTTGTTTCTTGTTTGATCACAATGAGAGTGTGTTTTTGTTTATGTGAAGTTGGATTCCAATTTCTTAAATCTCATAGATCTTGAAGTCTGAATGACATAGGAAGCTTTACATCAAACTGATTATTAGTCACATTTAAACAAAAGGATATATTTTCATGATTCGTTTTTGGATATTAGAACGAATTTTTGAATATTTTAGCATCATATTGGATTCTTGATTGAGAAACAGTTGCATGAGATTATTGCATCTTAGTGTTTGAAAGTGAAAGGAAATTTCCTTTTCCTTCCCTTAAATAGACATTCATTGAAAGAAAAGACTGCTTATCATTTCTTATGCATTTTTTGGGAATTGAGTCACAATATCATCAATTTCACTCTCATACACCCCTGAGTAAAGAACAGTTGCAAAATCAACGCTAATTAAAATTGATCTAGAACTCTTTTTTTTTAGAATCTTCCACCAACATTAGACTAGGATTAGCACTTTGGATTAGGCTATGAGTACAACTCTCCAAAGAATTTAAAACAAACATTAGCATATTGCAATAGGGAGAGAAAATCCAATTTTCTTATAAGCTTTATGGGATCCCCCTCTCACACAAGGTCGCGTTTGGGAGAGTTACAGATATTATCTCTCCATGGTTCAACTGTTCATAGTAGTCAGATCGTATATTGGGGGTTGTTCTTGAGGTTCAACTTTCTTCATTTGGTCTCAGTTCTTCGTGAATTTCAAATCCGTTCAGGGTCCTCTGGAGTTCTAGCTGTCCACTTGTCCTCAATTCTCTCAAAGGATTTCAGCTTGTTATCCTGCCCATACGTTCGAACTGGACTGTCAACTGTACCCGCCAAGGGGCTGAATATGAGTTGGTTTCCTTAGTAGCCATAATCTTTAGGGTTTTTTACACAAGGTGATGGTGAAGGGAATTTTTCGATGTACCTGAAATATATGGTGGTCAAACTCACCCGGGCTCCTTGGAGGGTAAATCCATAATTACTGCATGGAAGCTTGCACCAAGGCGTAAGTCCGTTAAGCAGGTCCCCATCATAACTATTCCCCTCGCTCATATCCTAGCCCCTCCTTGACTTGGTTACACAACATTGGATTTCATCACCAACTATTACGACCATCGAGAGAAGGTTTTGTTTGTTTGGTTTTGATTCCTATATTTTATTAGTGTATGATGTTTCTTTTCGTTAGTTGGCCATAGATTGTTTCCGTAAAGTATTTGGTTCGGGCAATATTCCTCCACGCCTTTCATGTGAAATGAAAGGGATGCCCCTGGAATATCCCAAGGGTTACCAACCTTTTCCTACTAATCCACTGGAGGGATCTCCTCAATAGAGTGAGGTTCAGGACACTGCCACTTCACAAGTGGAAAGAACTAACTCTTTAGAACATTTCTGAATTTTCGATTCTCTAGAGTCTTTTCGACTTCCTCACAGTTACGAGAGACATATTCTCTAACTAAATTCATCTAGAGAACTTGTTTTTGATATTTCTGGAATACCAACAGGACCCCTCATAGGACCTGAAGGTGAGAATCCCTTTTGGACTACTGACATATTTAGAAACCTGCCTATCACAGTGCGAGACATTTTCGGCTCAGGGGTAGGTTCTGATATACCTGTCATATCCCAACTGCTTGAAACATATGCTACTTACACAGTACCATTAGATCACTTTTCACAGTGCCTTCGTCATGTCAGACACATAGTCAATTGGTCCTCGCTCGACCATTTATCTCCAGATGGCCCATTCCACTATGGTCCTACATGTTGCTACAATCCCCACTGGAAATGTGACACCATCCCAGGCTCCAATTGGAACACTACTTAGACAAAATCCATCAATTCCACTTGGGTACAGATCTTTGAATCCTTCCATTACCAACACTACCCAGGTTACACCCAGAAGTTATATACCTACACAATTATTTGGAGGAACTGGTCTTGGTGGATCTAATCTAGTTGGAAGCACCGGTCAACCGTTCACATCTAGTTTCCAAATCCCTCTAAGAACTCAACCTCATGCTGGGGGGAAACCTCAATTTGGGATTCAACCTCAAATTGGGACTCATCCTTATTTTGGGGGGAAACCTCAAACTGGCATCCATTAGTCGTTGCATGGACATAATGTGACACAAAATCCTTGGCACATTCCTTTTCTGGGAAATTTGCTATTCCCTAGGGGGACACATCCTCAAGGACAACACCAACCTTATCCTCCTCATGGAAATTTGTTTTATCCCTCTTATGAGAAAATCCATCAAATGACTTATAATCCTCAGAACCCATCAAGTTATCCTCCATTTGCACATGTTTCTCAACCATCATCGAATCTTGTTTATTCTGGTCAGCAACAGCTGTATGTAGGAGGACCTACTGGATACAATTATCCACCTAACCCATTTTATGGCCCTACTGGTGTCCCTATGCCACACCATTACCACCCTCATTTTAACTAACAACTACCATTTCTCACGACTCTCGATCTCCCAGACTTGTCTCGGTTGACCAAGGATCCTATATTGCATTATCCCTTTTGGCTAGTGATCCCTGCTAAATTACCTTCCAATATTCCAAAATTTGACGGTAAACCTGGAGAAGACCCGAACAATCATGTGATGACTTTCCATTTATGGTGTTCATCGAACTCCTTAATGGACGATTCTATATGTTTATGTCTTTTTCAGCGAACACTTACGAGCTCAACAACCAAGTGGTATATTGAAATTCCATATGGTTTGTTCCAAGATTTCAACTCACTTTTTATGTCCTTTCTCACGCAATTTCAACTACTCATTCGTTGCGAGACAGGTACTGAAATTTTGACCTCCCTTCGCTAGAACAACTCTGTGCATATCTCTGATCATATTCACGAATGGAGACGACGATGAAGGTTGATCAAAGAAATCATTCCTGACCAGTTATTGGTGGAATGGTTTACTAAATCACTGTTACCCCTGATTGCTCGTTATTTCTCCATGGGTGGTGTTGTCACCGAGGAAGAGGCCATTTCTCGAGCTCAGTACTTAGATTTTTTATATTCACAATCTGGTACTTTGTATGGATTGATCCCAAATGCTACCCGTGCAACTACCGATCCATCTAAACCTTCATCCACATCACACACAAATGGAGTTATTGGCTCTATCAAAACCCAATCTTCTTCCTAGTGGAATGGAATGACAAATCGATCTACTTCGTCACCCACTCCGAGTTTGACCTCACTCTCCTCTACGTCCCCCCAAACTCAAATATATGAGGTGACTGCAATTCACTCTGCCCCTTCACAACAATCTAGAGGTAATAAGAAGACAAAGAACAAACCCAAGAAGAATAATAACAATGAATAACCCAAAGTTCAAAACCCACCACCTGATATTGAAAAGAAACCACAACGGAAGCCAAAATTCCCATGTCTTATTTGTGGTGATGATCACTACACTCGAGACTTTCCACATTGCGATGAAGTGGCAAAAGTTTTTAAGGGGAATTCCCAACCCGTCGTGCTTACTCATCCTTTCCTCAACAACAATCTATGGTTTCTCAAACCCCCTCTCCGAGGGGTGGTTCTAGCCACCCTTCTAATGATGAAGCCTCGACAAGTGCCCATATTTTTTGGTCAACAATATTGGTTTAACCACCCGCTCTATGACCTACGACATGCCATCTAAACCTGATAGAGGAAAAGTCACTAACGATACTTTACTGGATCCATCACCATATTCTGTTAGTCCTCCATATGGATCGCTTAATATAGAGAAACCTACATTCGAATCTATATTATGCCCTCCCAAGAACACCATCAGTAAATCTACTTTTAATCCTAGTTCATGTGTCGCCCAATACTACAACATTGTTGAAGATTTGGCTCAATCACCATGTGCTATGTCTGCATTGGAAGTTCTACAACACTGCCCAAGCCAACATAGAACACTCTTGGATGATATTGGCTCTTTTGATCCTGATTCATCCAACAATATCACGTTTAACCTGGACAATTTTAAGTCTCGACTCTCCCACCAACTTGCTTTTCAAATTGATGTTGTTGTTCATAATCAACAAATTCACTGCACTATCTTGGATGAGGGAGCCTCTACTTGTGTCATGTCTTTAGCTTGTTGTAAAGGCTTAAAATCACCCTCACTTAACAAATCCCCAATGATGTTGTGTGCATTCGATGGGTGAGGTTTTCATCCTCATGGTCTTTTGCAGTCCCTATCTATCTAGTTGGGCGGAAAAACCATCTCTGTTGATGTTGAGGTGGTCGATGCTCCCCTCGATTACAACTTATTACTAGGGAGAAGTTGGTTTTATGCTATGACTGTCATCGCTTCATCAGTGTTTTGATGTGTACAATTTCCTCATCAGGGAAAAATTGTCACTATTGATCAGTTAGATTTCTGTACACCCGACGCCCGTGCTCCTGCTACCAACAATATTTATTTCTTGGGAGATCGCAAGATAACGTATGAAAGTGTTCGTGTAGGATTTTTAAAATATTCCACCCTTATGGTTACCTTCCCTACACCACTCCCTCCTACCATGCATCATATTGCCACAATCACTATGATTTTGACTACGACTTATCAGTCTTTGGAATCATCCGATCCCTGGATTGTACCTAGTCCTCTAGAGTTCGATGCACTAGGTGACACCATGCCATTTAGTTCGGTCGAGGCTTCATACATTGCTATTCAATTATCCTCTCCTTCCTTGGATGACCAACATCTCTTGGCACCCGACACCTACTCAATGCCACCTTGGTTGAATTCCTTGACATCTGCCTTTGACTACATTTCTCAAATATTTTCGTCCAACGAATCTATTATGGAAATGCTTATCATTGATGACGTACCTTTGGATGATAACCATAATCGATCCTCTTTTATTCCATCTCTTTAAGAAATACAGGAAGATATGCACTCTATCTTCCCCCCTGAGGTTGTCGACTTTCCACAATCACCCATACTTGCACAAGATACTACTTCTGAGGAAAATTTAGGAAACATTACCTCTACAGTCGTTATTGACATTTCGATCAAGGAAGGTGTCGTGGAAAATATTAATCTCGTTGCTAATTGTTCACCCAAGGAAGTGGTTTCTTATACCGCTTTATTTAAAGAATTTCGTGATGTCTTCTCTTGGAGCTATGAAGAAATTCCAGGGATCAATCCTTCGATCATTATGCATGAGATTAAAACTTACCCAGGTGTAAAACATGTTTGATAGAAACTCCCCTCGGTCCATCATAAGAAGACCGCGGCTATTAAGGAAAAAGTTGAGAAATTATTGAAATATGGCTTCATATATCCTGTCCCTTTCACGAAATGGGTTTTGAATATTGTTCTAGTCACTAACAAGCAAGGGACCATTCATGTCTACATTGATTATAGGGAACTCAATAAGGCTTGTCCAAAAGAAAACAACCCTATGCCCTTCATCGACCATATCATTGATAATTACGCAGGTAGTTTGATTTTCTCTTTCATGGATAGTTTCTCAGGGTACAACCAGATTGACATTTTACCCTCTGATTAGTATAAGACAACCTTCATCTGCCTATGGGGAAATTTGGCCTATCGAAAACTACCATTTGACCTCAAAAACACTGGTGCTACATTCCAGTGGGCCATGTCATATGCTTTCCACGATATCAAACATATTGCGGAACCTTACGTCGATGATTTACCTACCCATTCATCCAATCGATCAGACCATTTTGGTCATCTACGGGATATTTTTCTTCGATGTCAGTTCTACCACATTCATTTGAACTCACACAAGTGTATCTTTGTTGTCTAATAGGGTTGACTCCTCGTCTTTGTTGTTTCCAAGGACGGGATTCAGGTGGATCCTTTAAAAATTAAGTCTATCCTTGCTTTACCAACGCACCTTTGTTGCATCCTCCAAATTATATGAAGGACTATATTCTTTACTTAGTAGCCTCCACTTCCACTATTACTATGGTGTTAGTTCAAGAGGACCCTATCGGTGAAGAACATGTGATATATTATTTGAGAAAAAGTATATCTAGTCCAGAGCTCCAATATTCACATGTTGAGAAGTTGGCTCTGTCAGCCGTCATCGTTGTCCAGAGATTTCATCATTACATTTTTCTATGCACCACCACAGTTATCGTGGACTCTAACCCCATGTATCACATTCTAACATGTAGAGTTATTGGGGGGAAATATTCCAAATGGATCATCATCCTTCAGGAATTCGATCTCGATTTTGCTAAGTCCAAAGCTAAAAAATACTTGGTGTTTGCGGAGCTCATCTGCGATCTTCCCTATGCTGATGAAGATACTGATCCCAGAGATTCTCTCTCCAATGAAACTATGTTCCTCATCATCACATCTGATCCTTGGTATGGAGATATCCTCCTTTATCTCTAGACCCAACGTTTTCAACCCGATATCTCTCGTGAAGAACGTCTACATATTCGTCACCATTCTCATCGCCACGTTATCCTCGATGACACTTTGTATCGTCGTGGTATATACTATCCTGCGACGATGTTTGAATCATGAAGAAGATGACCACGTCCTTAATGAATTTCACCTTGGAGCCTATGGCGTTCATCTTTCTGGGATGGATACAACTCAGAAAATCTTACGTGTCGGCTACTTTTGTCCCTCTATTTTCAAAGATTGTATTGAGGGAGTCAAAAAATTCCCACCCTACCAAGTTTTTCACAAAAAGGCACGCACCCACCCCGCTCCACTGCATCCCATTATTTCCATTGGCCCCTTTTCCAAATGGGACATTGATTTCATGCAGTGTAAGTCTACCTCAGTCAGGGGGCACGGTTACATCATCGTCGCCATCGATTACTTCAAAAAATTGACTGAGGCTATTCCTACCTTTCTCAGTGATGGTCGTACTGCATCTCTTTTCTTCTTCAACCACATCATCACTCTCTTTGGTTTTCCACAAGCCATTGTCATTGATCATGGTTCACACTTTCAAAACCAGATGATGAGTGAGTTGCATGCCAAGTTGGGTTTTCTCCATGAGAACTCACCCTCGTACTATCCTCAAGAAAATGGACAAGTTGAAGCCATCAACAAGGTCATGAAAACCATGATTCAATGTATGGTAGGGGCAAACAAGACATCTTGGCATCTACAAATTTTCTCCGCTCTCTGGGCTTACTGTACCTCAGTGAAAAATGCTATTGGATTCACTCCTTTCCAGTTAGTATATGGCATTAAAGTTGTTTTACCAATCGAGTGGGAAATTCCCTCGTTGAAACTCAAAGTAGAACTCCTACCTCACACTTCGGCTAAAGAATAACGTTTCTTACATCTGACTAGGTTGGATGAAACATGCCATGATGCCGCTCTCATTAACGAGATACATCAAAAGCAGATAAACAATCAATATGACAAATCTGTCCACCCTGGTACTTTTGTAGAAGGAGACCTAGTCCTCATTTATGACCAAGCTCATGATAAGTTAGGGACGTGCAAGTTAGAACCTCTATGGCATGGTCCTTACATCGTGAAATGTGTTTTACATAGAGGTGCCTACGAGCTAGTTGAATATGATAGAATCTCCATGGGTGAGCCCTGAAACGGGCTTTAGCTTAAGAAGTACTATGCATAGGACATTTAGCATGTGTGCTTTGTACACTATTGTATTTTTAGTTTGGTGTGTCTTTTTCTCTTGCGTAAATGATTTTTTCCTTAGCCTCTTATACTTTGTCTTGTGTTTGCGTGTGCATATGAAATCTTCCTTTCCTATCTTTGTCAAGTTTGTGGATGGATCTAGTTGACACACCCAAAACATTGCTTCTGCATCTTGGGTCATTTACTACTCTAAAAAGTTGGTGAATTTAGGAGGTATTTGCTTAGGATCGAAAACTAACAACATGGCAGAATATCATGCTATCATTAGACTTTTAACCAAAGCCTCCTCCCTAGGTATATCTCGTATGATCAGTAACCTAGGCTCTCAACTTGTGGTTTGTCAACTTAATCGAATCTACGCTATTCACAATCCTATCCTATTGTGTCTCCATCTATGAGTACATCGTCTTGAAGAATGCTTGATTTTATCGAATATAGAGACATACCAAAAGGACTTAATACAACTTCGGATTCATTAGCCAATTACAACATGGATCAGTATCTCACACATATATGAGGTTTCATAAAGGAAATAAATCATACATCACATGTAAATAAAATGCATCACAAACATACATCATTATTTGTAAACATCATTTGGCATCATAAAAAATTGGATATGTATATATACGGCATGAAAGAAAATGTTTGATTACATCAAAAGTTACATAAAAGGGAAAAATGTTGGGTCCTCATGCCCATAACATCGTCATATAGACTATACAAAAAACATCAGAGAGTTCCTAGTCCTTCTGCATCACATTATGCTCTGAGAAGCACACTACTGCATGGGCTACTTGTCTCAGTAAGGAGTTAATACCCTCAGGGACTCCCATTGTATGTCTCTGCAGATGCAAGGGTACGTCTTGCCTCCTAAGAGGAGGGGCACCCATCGTGAGACCACAGAGGTTTCTCTCAACCTCCCAGATACCCCTTGCCGCTACCTCGTGATCTACTACTATCTGAGCATCCCCACGGTGCCTCAGTGCCAGTATCTCTGTCGGACATGTTGCTCCCCTATTTGCACAATGAAACGATACGTTTGTTAAAAAAATCTTCTAAGTACCCAAAAAAAAAATATAAACTTTAAAATAAAAAAAAACACTTGACAAGATTGTTTTGGTTTCTCACCTGACATGTCCCAGTCCATTCCATCTGGAAGAATTAGGTCCATGCTCCCCCAAAAGTCCATTCCAGCATATGGGAAGTCCTCTATAACGATCAACTGGAATCTCAGCCAAGAAAAGAAGTCGCCTATAAATCTAAACTCTAACTCCGTTCCTAGCCTCGGAGACAGACTTGTCTAGCGTTCCATACATGGTTCACCCACCGGTCATACTACAAGTGCAATCTGTGGTTTCATCTAAGGAATGCATTCTAGGAAGAACGAAACTAGAAATGAACCATATACAAATTGCTTTTGTTGTCTCATCCATCATCTCGAAATATGCTCCTTCACATTTTGAAGGAATGTTGCACTCGAGTTAAACAAAGTCGGCTCTAAACACTGCAAACCATAATCCACTTGCGATATAGAAACCAAGTGCGAGCTAGTACTCCCTGTTAAATTCGTGATAGAAAATAGGATAGATCAAAGCGTAGATCCTTGACATCTTTTATTGCAATTCTACCTCCCACCAATATCGATCCTGGGACATAATGATTTTCCAAGTACTCTTCTATAGGCATGGGAAGTGCCCTCTCTCCAGATAAGATAATAGGAGACCCTCTCTTTGAGAGGCCGGTCAGTAAATACACATCCTCCAACTCGATGGTAAGAAGTTGTGTCCCAATTTGGAACCCCTGCTCCATACTGTTCCACAACCCAATCATGTACTCGAGAAGGAGAATTTCCTTCTTCATCTTTTGCATCTTAAAGAACTTGAGGCGACCGTAGTTCCTCAATGCGTCCCTTGATCAGGGAATTTGCAAGGCAGCCACATCATTGAGCTCATGCTCTCTTTCTTTCCACTCAATCATGACTTTCATCAAATTTACCTACAATCATCATTAATCAAAGATCATTAGTCATTTTACATTGATAAAATTTGGGGCAATAAAAACTTAAAAAAACATTTTTTGCTTTGTTTATGATTCCAGTGCTCCATTTAATCTCCCATTAGAGAACCAATGCTCCTATAAAGGGCTCACCAGGGTGTTCTCATTTTTGAAAAACACCCCCCCCTAACCTTTTAGAAGAACCCCAAGGTTTTGGTCTTTTTTGTGTTTTTTGGGCAGTTCCTCTTTCACTCCTTCAACAGAATGCTATCACCCTTTCACTAGGCTTGGAGGGGAATTGGAAAATTGAGAAGCACTCCCCCTAGAATTCTAGTGGAGTTCCGAGCCCTTTTCAGCGCTTGAGACCTCCTAGGGCATCATTTTTAAAGCCTAATCATTACCCAAAACTAAAATGTAAACCATACAAATTGAAGGAAAGAAAAAGAGGACCAACCTAATCCAGACGGCGAAAGAAATAGATGACCGTAGCTTGGGCACTGATGAACACAAGAATCACCCTACAAAGCTCAATTTCTCCACTACTAAAAATCTGTGCACAAATGAATTGGTAAAAGAAATTTTTTACCCTATTTTACTATTATAAAATTTCATTTTTGCTAAAACATAGTTATTTTGGCTTTTGAGAAATATTTTGGAGGCATTATTGTTGATACTGAGAGGGGGGGTGAATCAGTATCCAATACAATTTAAAAACCTTTTTCAACTTATACTTAAACCATTCAATTATATCCAATGAGAAATGAACAATAGTATAAGAGTTACACCAATACACCACAATACACCATGCACAATATATGAGAAA
>ML801347.1:128327-149734 GCA_009831015.1 Picea engelmannii
ATTCATTTCTCCTCAACCATGAGGATCCACGTGACGTGCCACATACCACCGGAAACAACATGATGTATACTATCCATCCATGGGTATTGTATCTGCATGTGCATTTTCCTTCATGTCCAAATAACTTCATCAATCTTGTGGTCGAAAACCCATGACTAGAGTTGACATCAATGACAACAACCAATCTTCCAACAATTATTAATACCTTGGTGTGCATTTTTATCATTATTGGTAGGTTTCAGAGAAATTTTGTTTTATTTTTATCTTGTCACATTAACGAGCATTATCTTTGTTCATTCTCACGCTCGAAAAAACACAAGAACGCATTGAGTAAACATTTATCTCTTTTTCAGATTCGCATGGATAAACGAAAAAAAAAAACCCTGGAGTCGTCTTTAAGCTCTTTTCAGACTCTCTAAACATGAAAAGATTGCTGAGTGATATTGCTTCCTTTCCCACTCGTTAAAAGGTTTGGAAGGGTGTCTTTCGAGTGATAATGTATCTCTTTTTCGACCTCGCAAGACTAATATTACAAAAAATGACAACCCTAGAGTCATATTTAAGTTCTTTTTAGACTCTCTAAACATGAAAAATCACTGAGTTTACCTTCTCTGGACTCGTTAAACAAATCATACATTGAAGGGCCCATACGGGACCGAACCCTTACTTCTTCTAGTTCATTAAACAAAGGAAGAGGGACTTACCGAAGGTGAGTTATATAGAGCATGTGTTACCCTCCTTGAGCTCGTTAAATTAAAAAGAGGTACTCGTGTATATGGATGGGTGGGAATTTTGAAGGAAGCAAGCCAAGCAGTATTTGAAAACATCACTAGTCACTCTTATAGTCTCCCTTGAACATGGCACTTTGTTTTTTCATACATTTTAATCCGCTAAACCTATACACTGAACCAATCCTCTGAGTTTCCTTACTCCTTTGGATCACCCGATGAAATTCATAGTGTCCATTGCATCATCATGTTTTGGTCCATGTCATGTTTCTGTTGTTGTGCCTCAGTGTTCAAGGGAAGTATCTTCCTCGAGATTCAACCATCATAAATATCCTGTTTCAATACCTGTGTCAGTCCATGCTCATTTGATCTACCAATTTACATCTATTTGCCAGTTTTGTGTCGTTGATGGGGGATACATCAAGGCCCTCCTATGACGAGTCTATTCCTATCGACTTCAACACATTATCTGGGAACTAGACTTAGAAACCAATTAGTACCTTGGGACTTGCATGCCTCAATGGAAGGCCTCCTCACTTCCGAAAATGGGTTTACATAATTGACCCCTGATTGAATGATTCCACAAATGTTCGACTTCATCTCATCTATTCATATTCTCTAGAATTTACTAGGGTACCTTGGGAATCATTGACATCAATGGTGATTTCCCTCGCACTTGTTAACGGTTTACCTCATTGACCAGTAATCAAGTGGTTCCTGCCATGTTCGACATCAGGACATCTATTCACATGGTTATAATCGTACCACATCGAGATCGATAAGAAGAACCTGGGTTGAGTGATCACTCTGGTATGTACTTTTCCTAGGTTGTGATGGAATTTCTCTTGAATATTGACACATAAACTATCACATAGATCCACTTTGTATTGGTATGTGGCTATGTCTTGTCATCTCGTAGATCCATTGTTTATTTTTCGTGGCTACGATCAGTTCATGTCATGGAAGTATAGATCCACATTGTATCTTGGGTGGCTATACCTTTTTGTTAATACAATTATGGATCTGCAGTGCATTTTATGGCAGCCATACCTTGCAAGTCTTTATCACCCAAGCATAGGTATGTCTGCCTTGGGTTTGAAACATATCATAATATTTGTTTGATGGTTGTGTGCATGTTCTACCAGGTTATCCGAGTCCATACCCTTGCTTGAAAAAAGTCTACAAAGTACTTCATTCATCACGTCTTCCAACTTTGCACTTTGGGGGGAAATATGTTACACATCAAAATTACTCATTTCAATGATGACCTATTGTCATCACTACAAGCGTTACAAGTGTCTCATTTTAGCCATAAGTGTCGCAAGTATCACAGACATCATACAGTCATATTTTCTATGTCGTGTCTCCAACGACATCACAAGGACACTTCAAAGACTGGTTTAGGAAGGAGAAATCACATGAAAAAGAGTACAGAGGTTTTACCATGAAAAAGACCACTCAAAAGTCATTTTTGAAGGCCAACGCTCTCCTACCCACTGTCAGGGAGTGCCAGTGCTTCCTACCCTCCTTTAGGGGAGCATTGCAACACTATGTGCCCCATTTTGAGGGAGCACTGGGTTGTTTGAGGAAATCTTGGGTTGTTGAGGAAAATTAGGGAAAAATCCCCCTCATCTCTGGAGTTAGTTGGATTCGAATTTGAGGTCAAGGTTGTATCTTAGGGAGGATCCACAATTGATGGAAAAATATCCTCAACCTATCCCAAGAATCTCTAAAGTGGTTAGGCCTCTCCAAGCCTATATAAGGAGGCCTCTTCATGGTGAGAGTGGAGGACATTGAAGGCATCAAACTTATGATCTCATAAGGGAGATAATCAATGAAGCATAGTCATTTTGTTTGTGGATCATTTGAGGAAGGTGTTGGACAAAGAGAGCTTGGTGAGGTTGTTGCATATGCATCAAAGGTATGTAAGTATATATGTTAAGTTCTCATTAATACATGTGCATGGCCTGTTTCCTTCAAGATTGTGTATGCCTACATGAACTTGTCTTTAATAGATAGATCTAGTTTCAGACTAATCGTAGTATAATAGGAAGCATGTTTTGTCTTTGACTGGATTGTAGGACCTATTGAAGATCTTGTGGATCAGAGCTCTACTTGGAACTGGGCGAGTACAAGCATCGTAAAAAGGTACATCTTCTTCATATTCTCTATAGATTAGTTTAGCTAGGTTTAAAGGGATGTCAGTGATCAAAGTTAACACCTTTCTTTCTTGATCTTAGATATTTAGGGTTCAAGAGGGAATCCACCTATCTGCAGAGGGATTTTCTTGTAACACCCCCAGAAAGGTAATCCTCTATAAAGGTTGTGTGTTGTCTGACCCTTATCTAACTCAAGGTACCTGCAGAATAACCCCTATAAGTAACCTGTGTGGCTACCTATGTCAAGAAAATAAATCCACCACGATATAACCAATGAGTAGGAGAACAGTCGTAAGACAGGTCCACCATATGGGCAAGGTAACAAAGCCCAGAATTTTGAAAGTACCACCTCTCAGGTAGGTAAAGGTACTAGAAAGACCCCCAAATATGAATAGATCCCTAGAAATATCTTTGATGCTAAGAAGGTGTTATATCCTATAGGTATATCTTTGCAACCAACTTCTCTTGACCTCGTGCTTAACTCTGGTGTGAGCGGAGTCTCCTGACGTGACTAATTACACAATGGATTTCACCACTCCTTGGTCATACACATATGTTGAGTTTAATATCCTTGGAGAAGTTTACTCACAAAATCCTATTCCAAGGCCCTATATACTATTCTTGTTTATGTACTCTGAAAAATAAAATTGTTTCTAATCAATTTTAAAATAATCAACATTAATTTTAATGGCTTTGTTTACTCAAAAGATGTGGTCGTGAAGTTGATGATCTTATGACTCAGAAAATTAAAGAAATGAATATGAACATAAATCTAAGTCCTAATATTCAATTCTCAAAAGATGATAATATTTTCAAAATGCAACTTCCAATTCAACTCTACAATTTCAAATCAGATGCAATCTTTCTATATGTATCAACATCAATACTAAACAACCAAAAGAGCAAATTCCATAATGAAAAATATATATTTTTGTATTTTCAATACAAATGAATGAAAATGAAAGGACTAAATAATAGCTTGATATATAGACCCTACTGCAAGCAAAAGAGACAAGCCAAGAAGGATACCTAGAAGAAAACACTTAAAGCAATATGCAAGGACAACTAATGAAAAAGATGATGAGAAAAAAAAACCAACTGAAAATTCAACCATAAAAAGGTTTCCTATCTCTCTACAAGAACTCAACACTTAGGACAGAGACCTGAGAAAACTCAAAAACCATCAAAAATCACCCAACAAACACCAAACTCAACAAGTAAGCTAAAAAAGTTGATGTACACGATTGTTTAAGAAAAAAATGCATATGTACATGCCCTATAGAAAGACATTTTGCGTATGTATGCGTCTGTCAAAGGAAAAACCGTGTATATGTATTAAAACATTTCCAGGGTAAGGATAAGGCCAAGAAACTCAGATACAAAGTAAAAATATTTTATCAAGCAAATGGGAGACAAGAAAACTCAGGCTAAATTAGAGCAATCGAAGTAGAAAAACACTCCAAACCCCAAAATAGAAGATTCCATCCCTAGCATGGTCACCAATTCTTTTACAAGGAAAATCACTTTATGGAATGGGATAAACCACAATAGACAGAATGACTGTAGAAATCAACTCTAATCCCAGGTATTCTATATAAATGTAAATGCTAACAAGATAACATAAAGAGCCTACCTCGTCTGGACATTCGATGAATACCATCGTTGAGCACACAACTCAAATATTTATACCTACAACTTGTCCTCAACAACCAAGATATGGAAGCATGTGGTGATAATATAGATAATATATAAAGTTAGCACATACAATATCATAATCCATTAACATTCATAAAAAATACGCACATGGAATAAAAATTCAAATATTTGCAAGACATCAATTGAATGAGAAAAGAGTGTTTCTATTAAAATATGATCAACATAAGTATACAAGTGACAAACTTTTGTGTCGACACATTTTGAAACCTAGAAACTAATTCCCTTCCAAATGAACCTCCACCACTTCAATCCTCCACCAAAGGCAAGCTCATATAAGAGAGACAATGAGGTTCTCCATCAAAGAGGGAAGAGCTTGGGGACTGAACAATTTGTTCAAAATTTAAAGGACAAAGGGATGTAGACTCAATGTGAAGTGAAAATTTCTCCAGAGTATCTTTTCTCTCAAAAGATGAATTCTCTCCTCTTCCACAGTTTGGATATGGCCCATTTTATAGCCTTCAAATGGAATTGAAGGTTCGAGTCATATGTTTCCAGTATGTGGAAGGTCAAGGATCATGGATGTTACACATTATTTTTGTCACTCCTATGACCGTTAATGATGTGCACCTATCCTTTGTCTTTAGAAGGATTAATTTCCTTAATCCCTGAAGAAGAATGAAGACAAAATTTCCCAGAGAGATGAAATTATCTTTTCCTTTGTTAAAAAACCCTATAAAGAAGAATCATCGCACCTTTCTCTACTTTGAAGGTGTGACAATATAATCTCAACACATGTTTCACCACAGTGGCCTACGACATCATCACAATTTTCTTAGTGTTAAGGGTGTGACGATCACTCGTATGAAGAAAAAAAGAGAAGCTTCAAGTGTGAGGTGGCCTCTGATCAGTTTGAATCTGAGTCATATCCTTGTTCTAGTGGGATCATCCTAACCTCCTCACTCTATCCTTTTCATCTTATAAAAGGAGGGGAGTTCTCATGGGGAAAGTTAGCTTTGAGAAGAGATTTTGAGAATGGCTAATGAGTTAATATAATTTTGTCTTGAGAATTCTCAGTTGAAGGGCTTATGATAGGCTTATGATTTATGTTGTCAAGATAGATTGTTAGTATCTTGAAACTTATAGTCTCAGAACTTGTTGGAGAAAAATTTTTTGGGAAGCAAGGAACTGTTGGAAGGGACCCTACAACATCAAGGCATCAGTTGTATTCTCCTTTTCATATTTATAATAGAGTAATATATTTATTTTCCATAAAATTGTTCTTATTTTATTGTATGACTTCTTGATCACATACATAGGTTTTGTTAAGTATACATTGTTGCTTTCACTTTGTTGGCTTATGCCTTTTTACAAGTTCAACATCCCATAAGCCTTGGAACGGAGTGAGGATGACACTAACGAGAACAAATGACATTTAAAAGGTATGTCATTTATCTCTTGTTAGTTAGTATGCTTGATATTTAAAACGTAGGGAATTTTTTTTATTTTGTATTGTTTTGTTCTAGTTTCGGGGTGAAACTAGGGAGATCCATTTGTGCCCGCACTTACCGATTTGTCCGATAACAAAATTGGTGACCATAGAGGGGACACAGATTTTTTTTTCCTAGTTTGTCTTGATTTCTTTCTTTGATTGCATGGGTTCTGTTTTCTGAGTCACTAGGAGATCCATATTGACTCTCTGATTGTTTATTTTAGTGGAAATCCTTCTTGCTTTTTATTTTTTCCATTTTTCCCTTGATTGACGCACCTTGCTTTGAGAGACAGTGTGATATTGTTGTACTTTGGTCATCAGTGACTTGCGATGATCAAGATTGTCGCACTGGATTTGTCTTACGACCTACGAAGATTGTGAATTTTTTTTTGTTTTTGGTGGTTTTCCTTGCCCGGATCTTAGATATGGTTTTGGGATGAATTTTTGGGTTTGATTATAGTCTGGTTATAGTCTTCTTGACATCATCTTTGAATTTTCTTTTAGCCATCTTTTCTTTGTTTTACCTTGTTTTCTTTTGAAAGATTTGATCTCTTTCTTTGAGTGCCTTTTAGTTACAAAGCATTGTTTTTCTTTAGAATTGTTTAGTGAAAGAACACT
This sequence comes from Picea engelmannii, assembly GCA_009831015.1. Lineage (NCBI taxonomy): Eukaryota > Viridiplantae > Streptophyta > Pinopsida > Pinales > Pinaceae > Picea > Picea engelmannii. The sequence goes on from ML801347.1 coordinate 134,978, forward strand.
TCTTTTTCTGAATAGTTTGTTTTAAAAGAAAAAATTTAGTTTGGGTTTCTTTTGTTTTGAAGAGATTTTCTATTTATTTTAGCTATCTTTGAAATAAATAATTTTGATTTCTTTCTTTGCATTATATTGGGGGCATGTTTTCATTTGACGTAGCGAAATTTCATGGGGGGGGCAAGAATCGTGTATTGGTGTACAGTCTCTTTGGCTCATTTTTTTAGGATCTTGATATTGATGAGTTTAATAAAATTTTGGGACATTGTGCATCTGAGAATGCTAAATGTTTTCTCCTTCTCGTAATATATCTTTCAACGAAGTGAAATACTTCCATTCTCATTTCTTTGCATTGTTTAGAGTCGGTCAAAACATCATTTCGTCCACACCATTTTCCTCTTGAGTAATAACAACTTAATAAAGTTTACGTGTTAATTAAAATCTACCTAGAAACTTTTATTTCTAGGGCTCTTTTTAAACTACATTAGATTAATTGTAGGGCTTTGGAATAGGTGTGAAAGATAACTTTCCAAAGATGTAAACAAACATAGAATCTTGAGTTAGGGAGCGGTGAAATCCATTTACTACATTTTTTCCTGGGAATCCCTTCTCACACAAGGGTCAATTATGAGGTCACATTAAGGCCATCAAAGTTACTAACCATGCTTTGTTGGTCTTGGTGTAGTGGTCGCACATATTATTGGGGGTCAATTGAAAAACAACCATGTGCAGGCCTTATCAAGTCGATTATGGGCTTAGTTACCCTACCCTTGCGCATATATCGGACTGCTGACTATTTCCCCAGGCATCATTGTTGTATTTGGTAACCTTAGAGGCCTTTCTTTAGGGTTAATACGTGAGGTGACTATGAAGGGTAAATTCTTCGTTGTACCTAGAATCGATGTTGGCCAAAATCACTCAGGATCCTTGGAGGGTAAATACACATTTATTGTGTGGAATCTTGCACCAAGGCGTAAGTCTGTTAAGTAGGTTGTCAACATAACTTTTCCACCCACTCTATCTCAGCCGCTTCTTACATTGTTCCCATGACATTGGATTTCATCACCAACTAGTGCGTCCATTGTTTGCTTGCTTACTAGATTTTTAGCGTCTATTATTTGTTTTCCCTAGAAGAATCTATATTGGATCTGTGTTTATTGGCGTTAGTTCCCAAAATGACCAATGAAGAAACCCATGCTCTAGGGTAACCTTTTGTTTTTCCTTCTTACGAAAATATTGGTCCTCCTTACATCGCTACTTTGAGCCTTCTAGGTCTCACAATTAGGTTATCGATATGGTTGTTTTCCACTCCATTAATCATGAATGCAGCATGTGCTTTGGTTGTAAGCACTTCCCCCCAAGAACATCAACCTCATGTTGATCCTTCACCTTCTTCACCAGTAAGACACTTTTTTCCTTCTTCACTTGCAAGGTCTTCTTCCATTTCATCTTCTTCACTGAGTGAAATCTCTGAAACTAGTAACCTGGTGGATAAGAAGAAGAAGAAAATGAAGAGTAAGAAGAAGAAAAATAAGAAAGGGTCCAAAATTCTAACCACTACCAGAAATGTTGGAAAAAAACCAGTCATTGATAATCATGTCGGGAGTGTTGATGATACCAAGATCACCCAAACAAACTGTAAGCCCAAGTACCCTTGCAGGCTTTGTAAGGGTTTCCATATTCTTAAGGATTTCCCTGGTCTATCCAAGGTTATAGAAGCATTGTCTACATGCCCTCACCAACCCATTTCGTCAACCTATGAACAACATGTTGACAACCTCCTATCAACTAGTCATGATACCATTGGGAAGAAGAAAAATAGAGTCAAGTTCCCATGTAGGTTATGTAGAGGGAGTCATCAAACTCACATTTTCCCTCATATGGAAGAAGCCTCGAAATTACTAAAAGACATGATTGTTTCCCAACTTCAACTTTCGGTTGCTTACTATAGACTTACTCTCAACCCACCTGTAGTTTATGGAATGATCAATCAGGTCCCTTCATCGGTCAGTCTGGATGATCAGGTAGTCAATATGGTCATGTCCTCAGTTGAACCAGTTGACAAATTGGTTGATTTGATCCCATCCTCGGTCGATCCCACTCTCTCATTAGAGATTCAAACACAATTAGTTGATTTGTTTCCATCTGTCAACCCCATTCTCCCCTTGGAGAATGAAACCCAAGTGGTCGATCTGATCCTGTCATCGGTCGATCCTACTCTCCCGCTAGAGAGTAAACCCGATACTGCCCATGTTTTACTCGTTGATACATAATCTACCATGCTAGTGTGAATTCATCCTTCTCTCGTGGAAACCCCTCCAAGTAATGAGGCCATCCTTTTTTATTGGGGTGAGCTAACTGGACCTTGTCTTCCCTCTCACATTTCTTTCAAGATTACAGTACAGGTTTGTGTTCGAGACGTTCCTTAGATGTTGATAGACAAAGGTGCATCCATTAGTATTTTTTCCTCTATTGCTTGGAAAGCTTTGTGTTAGAACTAGGAATCACCCTCAGACTGTAATGAGGATAAGCCCAGTACCCATCAGTTTATACAGTAAATGTAAATGAGTTTTAACGGGGTCAAATGGATAAGACTTGAGATAATAACGTTCTAACTCAAAAAATCTAGGCTGCTATGGACAAGAAATTGAGGTCTTGTATCAACTTCAGTCAGTAACTTGGAGTAAAGATGAATATGAGGAATACTTTGGTGAGAAAGTATAGAGGTTTGCTATGGACATCAGGTCTTCCAGCAACCTAAGAAGGAAAAAACTCAAACACAAGAACTTCTTGAATTCAAATTTTCAAGGAAACTGAAAGACATTATAATAGCACTATAATCAAACATCCATCATAATACAGTTACAACAATCCATGTGAATCAGTCAATCATAAAATCTCTCATTATTATAGGCAAATAATATGGAAGAAGAAAGATGACTTAGATTAATCAAGAAATCTCAAATCAAGTTACATAACCAAAGAACTAGTGTTCTTCATCAAAATATTACAATAAGGGAGCCTAGCTCAACCATCGACCTTAATAAAATATCAAAACTGAGTATATATACTCAAAAATGTTGCAACTACCAGGAGCATGATCGGACCCCTACATTCAAAGCTTCCAGTCGACACCCACTCTGTCAGACTGTGCATGCATTCTTCTCTCAGATGCGATCTCAGATCAACATGGGTTTTGCAAGAAAATCTGCTCACAGAAGTACCATGGGCTAGCAGTTCAATCCCCACGGTTGGACCCTCCATACCTTCCATTTATGGATTGAGTCAAGGTTTCAACCACCACTCCTTTTTTAATTAACTTCCTTCATCGGAATCAGGATGGGACTTAATGCCCAGGGATCTACCATGCACTACTAGCAGCCCTTCAAGTCAACCCGGCCCCTTGAAACCATGATCGTATCATTCTTTAACTCACACGGGCATCTTCAACTTTTGGTGTAGCTCTCATGAAATTCACACTCTTTCCTTCGTGCTCCCAAAGTTCCTAGTTCCAGCTTCTCCTTCATCACATTTGTCATGCATGTGACCTCGGGCCATGACCATGGTCCCAACTCCTAGGCGCATCATGATTTCATGTTTCGGGGGCCTTCACATCACTTGACTACACTCTCCCGATACCCGATATTGAAAAATTTCCCTTCTGCAGATCGATGGTCAGATCTTCTATGCATCTGACAACCACAATTTCTCCCAAAACTCCTAAAATTCACATATACAAACCATCATATCGACTTCCACCTGTCCCTATAAGATCCACGGTCCAGATCCAATCTTCATTGTATCGAGATTTCACGTCTCGGGAATTTGAAAGTCTACTCAAATCCCTTCTCCCAATTTCCGAAATAGAAAACTAGAGCCTAGCAAGCACCATCTCCTCTCCTTAACCTTCAACAATGTGACCCCGACTATGACCAAGTGCTTATCCAAAAGGTGCATATCAGTATTTTGCGTCTCGAGAAGTTGAAGGAACACTCACCTCGCTTCTCCCGATTTTCGATTTCGCACTTGCCTCAAATCAACAGTCCATGATTCCCCGTGATCCAATGGTCCAAATCTCCTCTTTGCGTATCAGGATTTCGCGTCTCAAGAAGTTGAACGAATACTCAACTCCCTTCTCCTGATTTTTTATTCTATTCTCACCTCAGATTGACGGTCCATAGATTTCCTTGATCCAATGGACGTGATTGCTTCCTTGAAAACCTGAGTCACCAATCATGCATTGGGTGCTTACGTTTCTTCTTGGAAAAATCTCCTACGTGACCTCAAGCTGTGACCATGGGCCCAATTCCTGGGCACTTCATGTTGTTGGAAGATGCTCTTCTCCCTACCCTCGAAACCCAAACTTGGGAGTTCATCGGGACCAAATCTACAGTCCAGATCCCTCCTTTGGTCAACGACTGTGATATTTTCACGACTTCACACTTCGTGAGTCCTCGGGACTCTGCCCTTTTACTTTCTTGACTCGTGAAACCACGAAATGATGATCTTTCGCCACATGCCCTTCCCAGTACCAACGGCTAGGATTGACCTCGCGACTTCAGACCTCTTTCTGACGTTAAACTTTGTGCAACTTTATGATCCCGATCACCTGTTGCTTTCATTTTGAGCCCAAAGTGGGTCACTCTAAAAGGTTCTCTTTTGAAATCAAAACTGATAATTGCGCAAGAAAGGGATGGGGTCACCTTGTGGCTCTTAGACATCTTTATCTTATAACATTTGGCTCCACAAGGGATGGTATGCTACCTGCAAGTTGCCAAGAACAAGTAGTTCCAGTCACCTTATGCATTCGGTTATGGAGTCGAGCTCAAAACATTTTTCCGAAGGCCAACATGTACACTATTCTACTTATAAAAAGTAAAACAAACACACATGCTCTAGAAAGAGCTTATTTATGTACAAAACCTAAACTAACTAACTTTTACAATGGTCTAGGTGAAGGAAAACTTCCACCATAGCCATTCAAACTATTTGATCATTGAATCCTTCGCTTCACCGTAAATAATCCATAAGAAAAAAGGAAATTGTGATAGTTGGCTAATTTCATTCTTATGATCACCCATATTACCTTCAAATGTTGATAAAAATATCAAGCCTACATGCTCCAAAGAATTTGAAAAGTGTAACTTTATTTACTCATTGATAGGGTCATGAAACTGAAGGCAACACATGATTAACTTATGAAAGGGTACCTTCACTTTTTCAAAGCTGCTAACAGCCTGCTTGATGTCCCCTATAGGCACACTTGATTGAAAGACAGCCACAGGCATCTATGGGTCCAAAAGCTGCTTACTGTGAACTGTAGGTACAAGTGGAAGAAGGATGGATGTAGGTGGTTCCTGATCCATTGATGTTTGTGGATTTACTTCAGTATGCGTATAAATGACCTCTTCATGTGCCTCAACTAAGGGTTTCTCCTGGTCAAATTTTATGTCTTCCGTGACAAGGCCAACCTATGCATCATACTTACTGTCTTCATAGTGATCAAATATAAGATAAGCTTGTTTCTCATCATCACTAGGATATTCATCAAAAAGGGGTTGTCTTTCATATCTATGATCAGTCTTCAAATCAGTAATTTTATCAGGGAAATAACTGTTAAAAATATCTATTTCAGGAACAGTAGTAACTGTTGCTCCTAGTTGTGCATACACGTGATTTTCATCAAGACAAGTCTGCTCATGGATACCTGTGTTGAAAACAAAATTATCCACAATCTTTCCTTCATAGGGATAGTAGGTAAAAATTTCCTTATGTTCAGAGTTGAGATGATACTGACTTTGAATCTGGCCACAAGCTCGGAGGTTCTCCTCTACTTCCTCAACATCCATGAATAATTGTGATAAAGATGTAGATTTCCTTTCTCTCGGGAGAAGGACAAGCTCTGAATGTTGAGCCATGACATAGTACACCATGGAAACAATATTTGTGGGTATGATCTCTACAGGCATACTATGATAAACACTGTAAAACCTCCTATTGAATACAACCAAAGATTCCTCTTCCCCTCTCCTCAAGGAATTAAAATCATCCCAGTACTGATCAAGGGACTTGTTCTCACCCCACCACTTTAAAAATGCATTTCATAATTCAACCCAGGAACCAATGGAGTCATCTCCCAAACCCCTAAACCATACACTAGCATCTCCTAACATGGATTTGGAAAACAACCTCATGGTAACATCCTCATAAATTATCTCAAACTGATCAATAAAGTTCTCAAAAGCCTCCACATTCCTCATAACTGTAACATGATCCTCTCCAGAAAAATGGGGAAAGTACTTAAAGAAATCAGGAGGATAAGGATGAAGATGGTATGGAAGCTTTAAAGGTTTAAACAACTTGTCTCTAATTCTAGTTTGAAAACTAGTGGGCTGAATATGAGGCTTATCACATTAATGGAAAGGCTAAATAGTAACAGCAGGATGTGATGAGAGTTGAGGGGGTTGTGGATCAGTTTCAACCTCCTCGGGGCTGCAAGGGTGATTGAGTTCAGGAGGGGTTTCAATATGAAGATCATATTTATGAGTAGGCTGAACTGAGGATATAATATCAACATCTACGACACGGGTAGAAAGAAGGTCTTCTTCTTCCAAGGATGGATATATAAAGGAAGGTTGGTGATCAACCGAATAAACAAAACACAATATGATCCTCTTTATATGTGAATGGGAAAAAAATGAGTTGATAAATAATAACAAAAGTTCATGAAGAAAGCTCATAAGCTGATACCTAGTCATTCCCTTCATCTTTTTGTCAATAGGATCCTACCTAGTGGAGTCTCTGATTGTGGAGTCACCAGGTAGATGATTATAGTCAATTTTTGTATCGCTCTCTTGTCTACCATCAAGAGTTGGATATATGTCATTCTTCCCATGGAGCTATTCAATCTACTCAAATCCATCCCTGACAATGGCACCATTTATGTTAGCACTAGGAATCACCCTCAGAATGTAATGAGGATAATACTAGTACCCATCAATTTATACAGTAAATGTAAATGAGTTTTAAGGGGGTCAAATGGATAAGACTTGAGATAATAATGTTCTAACTCAAAAAATCTGGGTCGGTATGCACAAGCAATTGATGTCTTGTATCAACCTCAGTCAATAAGTTGGAGTAAAGGTGAATAGGAGGAATACTTTGGTGAGAAAGTGTAGAGGTATTCTATGGACATCAGATCTTCCAGCAGCCTAAGGAGGAAAAAACTCAAACACAAGATCTTCTTGAATTCAAATTTTCAAGGAAACTAAAAGAAATTATAACAACACTAATCAAACATCCATGATAATACAGTTACAACAATCCATGTGAATCATTCAATCATAAACTCTCTCAGTATCAGAGGAAAATAAGATGGAAGAAGAAAGATGACTTAGATTAATCAAGAAGTCTCAAATCAAGTTACATAACCAGAGAACCAGTGTTCTTCATCAAAATATTACAATAACAGAGCCTAGCTCAACCATTGACCTTAAAAAAATATCAAAACTGAGTATATATACTCAAAACTACTACAACTACCAGGAGCGTGATCAAACCCCTGCATTCAAATCTTCTAGTCGGCACCCGCTCTGTTAGACTATGCAGGCATTCTTTTGTCAGACACGAGCTTAGATCAACAGTGTTTTTGCAAGAAAATCTTCTTGCAGAAGTACCACGAGCTGACAATTCAGTCCCCATGGCTAGACCTTCCATACCTTCCATTTATGGAGTGAGCCAAGGTTTCAACCACCACTCCTTTTTTCATTAACTTCCTTCATCGGGATCAAGATGAGACTTAATGCCCAAGGATCTACCATGCGCTGCTAGTGGCCCTTTGAGTCAACCCGACCCCTTGAAACTATGATGGTCTCGTTATTTAACTCACACGGGCATCTTTAGATTTTGGTGCAAGTCTCATGACATTCACACTCCTTCCTTCGAGCTCCCAAAGCTCCTGGTTCTAGATTCTCCCTCATTGCATTTGTCCTGCATGCGACCTCGGTCCATGACCATGGGACCAACTCCTGGGTGCATCATGATTTCGCATTTCAAGGTCCTTCACATCACTTGACTACACTCTCTCAATACCCGATATTGCGAAATTTCCCTTCTTCAGATCGATGGTCGGATCTGCTATGCATCCGACAACCACGATTTCTCCCAAAACTTCCGAAATTCACTTCCACGAACCATCAGATCAGTTGCCAACTGTCCCTATAAGATCCATGGTCCATATCTAATCTTCATCGTATCAGGATTTTGTGTCTCGGGAAGTTGAAAGGCTACTCACCTCCCTTCTCCCAATTTCTGAAATCATGAATTGGAGCCTAGTGAGCACCAACTCCTCTCCTTAACCTTCAATAATGTGACCTCACCTATGACCAAGAGCTTATCCAAAAGGTGCATATTATAATTTTGCGTCTCGGGAAGTTGAAGGAATACTCACCTCCTTTCTCCTGATTTTTGATTTCACGCTTGCCTCAAATCGAGAATCCACGATTCCCCATGATCCAATGGTCTATATCTCCACTTTGTGTATCAATATTTCACGTCTCGGGAAGTTGAAGGAATACTCACCTCCCTTCTCCTAATTTCTGATTTTGCACTTGCCTCAGCTCAACGGTCCACGACTTTCCTTGATCCAACAGCCTCAATTGCTTCCTTGAAAACCCAAGTCACCAATCATGCATTGGGTGCTTACCTTTCTTCTTGGGCCCACCTCCTACGTGACCTCGGGTTGTGACCATGGGCCCAAATCCTGGGCGCTTCATGACTTTGTGCTTCACGTTGTTGGAAGATTGCTCATCTCCGTACTCTAGAAACCCGAACTTGCAAGTTCCTCAGGACCAAATCTACGGTCCATATCCCTCCTTTGATCAACGACTGCGTTATTTTCGCGACTTCGCACTTTGTGATTCCTCATGACTCTGCCCTTTTACTTTCTTGACTCACGAAACCGCGAAATGTTGATCTTTCACCATGTGCCCTTCCTAGTACCAATGGCTAGGATTGACCTCACGACTTCGAACCTCTGTCTGACATTAAACTTCGCGTAACTGTATGATCCTGTTTGCCTATTGCTTTCATTCGAGCCCGAAGTAGGTCGCTCTGAAAGGTGCACTTTTGAAATCGAAATTGATACATGCGCAATAAAAGGATGGGGTCACCTTGCAGCCCTTAGACATCTTTATGTGATAACACTTTGGGTTGTCCTCAGCTTGTGTCAGTTACCTAGAATATGTTAGCTTTTAACAAAAGAATCAATCACCCTTTAGCCTACTTTTAACAGAAGAACCAATCCTTCCTCAGTTTCCCATAACTTAGGGAGGAAAAATTGTCTTTGTTGATGTGATGGTAGTCCAAGACCCCTTGGATTTTGATTTATTTCTTGGGTGAGATTATGTCTATGCCATGAAAGCTATCGTGTCCACTCTTTTTCGTGTGATATATTTCCCTCACAATGGAATAATTGCTACTATTGATCAAATTTTGTTCGTTGGCCCTAACTTGACCATCAATGCAATGAACTCCCTAAACGGTTCTTATATGCAGATGGTATCTCTCCCGCCACAGGTCAATTATTTGGCATTGTCTCCTATGTCTTCAGCTTCCAATGAATATGAGCCTCTCACTGTAATCTTAATATATTATGACTTAGATCTGGTAGTTGACATGGTGATCTCTTCGATAAGGCTATTAGAGCATGATTTCCTTAACCTTGTCATGACCCTCAACATGGTGTCCTTCCAAAGCATTGTTCTTCCATCAAGAGAAGATATCTTGGAAGGCATGATTGAGTTTTGTTCCTTGACATAGTTACCTTCTGGAGCATTGTCCTCTTGGAATCCATGATCAAGAAGAGAGCTTTGAGCATGTTTTTTTTATTTCAAGCTCATTAAAAAATGAAACCAGCTTTCAACATGGTTTTCTGATTTCAATCTCAGTAAAAAATGAAACCATCTTTGATCATGGTTTTCTGATTTCAAGCTCATTAAAAAATGAAACCAGCTACGAGGGTATTTTTGCATCTCTGTGGAAACCTTGTTAAACAATGAAATGGAGCCTACAAGGTTAGTTTTGCATCTTTGTGGAAACCTCATTAGAAAATGAAACAGATCTTATGAGGATAATTTTTGTGTCTCTGTGGAAACCTCGTTAAAAAGTGAAACAAAGGTTACGATCATATTTCTTCTCTTGTTTCAAGGTCATTAAAAAATAAAACAGTTCGTCTCGAGTATAGTTCATATTCTTGTGTCAAGCTCATTAAAAAATGAAATAGATTCCCCCCCTCTTCGATTGAGTTAAGTACTTCATTATGTATAGTATTTGAAGCTTCATTTCATCCCCCTGTATCATTAGACGAAACAAAGCTTGGGGTGAAATTCTTACAGCCTATGGACTTCATGTTGAAGTTAAGTCGCTAGCTTCTTAAGCTAGGGGAAAAGTACCAACCATCACTGGATAATGCATTGGGAAGTCGCAAGTATATTTTTTACTTTGTTTCAAGCTTGTGTAAAAATGAAACTACCTACCAAAAGCATAGTTTTCTCTGGTTCAAGCTTGTGTAAAAATGAAACCACCTACCTCAAGCATAGTTTCCTCTAGTTCAAGCTTGTGTAAAAATGAAACCATGTCCAAGCATAGTTTTGTTTAGTTTTAAGCTTGTGTAAAAATAAAATCTATTCCAAGCATAGTTTTGTTTTGATTTAAGCTTGAGTAAAAATGAAAACAAACGCGAGCTTAGTCTTTGTTCTTTCTCATGCTTGTAAATACCTGAGAATGTAACCGAGTATACTTTTATCAGTTTTTCGGACTCGTAAAGGTTATATAAAAAAGGAACCCCCTGGAGTTCTCTTTAATCTATTTTCAGACTCTAAATATGAAAAGACTATCGAGCGATATTGTTGTCTTTCACGCTCGTTAAAGTGAATTAGAAAGCGCATCTGTTGAGTGGTAGTTTATCTCTTTTCCGGTCTCATCAGACTACTTTACGAAAAAGGAACACTCTAATCAAGCATGATTAGAAGAAGTTATGGAGTCCTCTTTATGTTCTTTTCAAGCTCCATAAATATGAAAAGACCACTGAGTTTACTTTCTTTGGAATCATAAAACAAACATCGAAAGACCCATATGGGAGCGAACCACTCCTTCCTAGGGCTTGTTATAATTACTCTGAGGGACTCATCCAAAGGATGAGCTTACAGTTCAAGCATATGTTATCCTCCTCAAGATTGTGTAAAAATAAAGAGGTACTCGCCAGAAATGGTGGGGGAAAATTGGGAAAGAAATGTGTTTAAACTTGTATTATATGGAAGTAAGTCGCTCTTGAACATGACACCCTTTTACTCGCTTTGTGTTATGATTGGAAAAATATGCTCGTCTCTTGATCATATTTTTTTATAATATTACAATTTGGTCTATGATCCTTTTTGTTGAGTGAGTTTTTCCAAGACAATTGTTGTGTCATCAATATGTTTAAAGAGAAGTTAAACCCAGAATTCATTCTATTGCGTCGGCCATTTCTATATTCCTTAAGCCCTCTATTGCATCGACCATCCCTGAGTCAGTCCTTAATCACTTTTTACTCTGATCTACTTCATATCTTTTTACCCTTTTCATGTCATTGATGGAGGGTACATTAAGTCCCTCCTATGATGAGTCTTTTCCTGTCGACTTCAACTCATTATCTAGGAATTAGACTTAGAAACTAATTAGTAACTTGGAACTTTCATGCCTCAATGGTAGGTTTCCTTGCTTTCGAAAGTGGGTTTTCATTATTGACCACTGATCGGGAGATTCCGCTGAGTGTTTGACTTCAGCTCATAAATTCGTATTCATTGAATTTTACTATTTTACCTTGGGATTCATTGAAATTAATGGTGATTTCCCTCGCACTTGTTAATGATATATACTAATGATCGGTAATCAAGTGGTTTATACTATGTTTGACTTCAACACATGTATTCACATGGTTAGATTCGTACTATAGAGTGGTGGAGATGAAGACCCTGAATCATTTATGACAGATTCAAGTTGTGTTGGAGTATATTCAGATTGTATTGTTGCATAGATCCACAGTGTATGTCTCATGGCTATGTTCAAATTTGTTTCTTTAACACATATCTCCACATTGTATTTTTGGTGGCTATGTTCAAATTTGAGTCATATTGGTATGGATCCATAGTGTATGTTTGGTGGCCATAACCTGTCTTACCTGACATGGATCTTTGCATGTTGGCATTTATGCTTTGATTCATTTGTATTATGAGTATGGGAATGCCTACCTCAATGATGATATAATATTGTACTGTATTTCCTTGTTTGTTGGAAATCTTCTGACCGATGTGTTCCTTGTTCAAGACACACACTCGACAAAGTATTTCAGCTATCACTTTGTTCTAACCTCATAATTTGGGGGGATTTTTGTTACACATTTTTTTCGTCACCCCTACGACCGTTAATGGTGTGCACCTATCATTTGTCTTTATAAGGATTAATTACCTTAATCCCTGAAGAAGAATGAAGACATATTTTCCCAAAGAGATGAAATTATCTTTTCCTCTATAAAAAAACCTTGTAAAGAAGGATTGTCGCACTTTGCTCTACTTTGAAGGTTCGACAATCTAAGATCGACACAGGTTGCACCATAGTGTCCTATGACATCGTCACAATTTTCTTAGTGTTAAGGGTGTGACGATCGCATGTACGAAGGAAAAAAGAGAAACTTCGAGGGTGAGGTGGCCTTCGATCGGTTTGGATATGAGTCACATCCATGTTCTAGTGGGATCATCCTAACCTCCTCACTCTATCCTTTTTAGCTTATAAAAGGAGGGGAGTTTTCATGGGGAAAGTTAGCTTTGAGAATATATTTTGAGAATCGCTAATGAGTTAGTAGAATTTTGGCTTGAGAATTCTCAGCTGAAGGGATTAAGATATGATTCTAATTTATGTTGTAAATATAGATTGTTAGTATCTTCAAACTTACAGTCTCAAAACTTGTTGGAGAAGAATTGTGTGTGAAGAAAGGAAATGTTGGAAGGGACCCTAGAACATCAAGGCATTGGTTGTATTCTCCTTTTCACATTTCTAATACAATAATATATTTCTTTCCCATAAAATTGTTCTTATTTTATTGTATGACTCCTTGATCACATACATAGGTTTTGTTAAGTATACATTGTTGCTTTCATTTCGTTGGCTTATGTATTTTTATAGGTTTAGCATCCCATAAGCCTTGGAATGGAGAGAGGATGACACTAGAGAGGACAAATGAAATTTAAAAGGTATGTCATTTATCTCTTGTTAGTTAGTATGCTTGATAATTAAAACTTAGGGAAAGTTTTATGTTATGTCTTGTTTTGTTCTAGTTTCGAGGTGAAACTAGGGAGATCCATTTGTGTCTGCACTTATTGAAACAATTTTTAATTTTGAACACCAAACTCGATGTACGTGGGATGTAGTGGTGCAACCTGCGTATACGCATGATGTCTAACTTGTAGAGCGTGTATATGTGGAAAAAAATGATTTTTTGGCTCTGGGAAGTGTGAAAAGGGACTTCAAGTCTGCATAGGGAAATGGAAAGGCCTTCTGAGAAAGTTGCATGGGGTGAGGAAAAACTTGCTATAACATAAGCACCACTAGGTCAATAGCGTGTGTATTGAATCTTGGTGCTAGGAGTCTGCAACATATGGAAATTCATGGAGAAACAAGCCATTATGCACTAGATGTCAAGATTGTCCTAGCTTTCTCTTCTTGCTTCACTATAACACCAACTGCATGAAGTGATGGTGTTAACAAATAAGCATTAAAAAATAAGGAAAATACATATTAAAAACATAGAATCCATGGCCCAAAGCCATGCAACCATTTCTCAAATGAGAAAAGTACATAGTATAGTTCTATGAAATGTACTAGTTTTCCTTTGTATATATCGTTCTTTTCAAATGAAAATAATCCAAATTCTGATTTTGTTTTGCAAGCTTACGTGTCTTTTCTCAATTCAATGTTTATCTATTTTAATGCTATATGTTTTTACTTCGTCAATGAACTTCCATCCAGTACATTGTCCATTTAAATTTGACAAAGGGCTGGCACATCTATGTAATTACGAGATAGTCTCTCGTGATAATTTGTTGACTTCGCCACAAAAAATTCAATATACACATAACTTGTAGTTGTGGACATCAAATCTTGACAAACAGTGGATGTCCAACTCACTACTAACATGATAGACATGGATGCAATATGCACTTTTTATTATACACAATACTATGTAGTATCGATATATATTGTTGCATATGCATATAAGTTAAGAAAAAAAAAGTTGTTGCTTTTCTAATTGTTATAGGCATACCTTCTCTTGGGACATTGTTCTTCGGTTTCTTCTCCTGTGTTGCTTGTTACTTCATGCTCTCCTACAATTTATCTATTCCATGTCCATGTGAAAGCAGTAAACCAAATTCAATTAACACGCAAATAAACATTTATGTCAAAATTGCATGAAATACACAAATTGATGTTAAATAACAACAAATGAATAGTGCACCAATGAAATTAGAAAAACACACCTCTACAACTCTTGTTCAATGTTGATTTATTTTCCCTATTTCCCTTTTTAACATCGGTAATTGTTTCGATGCAGTGCACATCGAACAAGTCAAACAATAATGCAGATGATTGGCAATGAGATGCAAACACAATGCAAATTGTCGATATTTTATTTCTCTGCAACCAAAATATTTGTTATATTAGTTACTTGCAATG
>ML801348.1:11838-21937 GCA_009831015.1 Picea engelmannii
TCATCCCAAGGTTTGTCCGGACTAGTCACTGCTTCGATTACTGCTTCGTTGGAAGGCAAGACTAAGTCTAACGAATCGGTGGTAGCAAGAGAATCCTGAGCCCAAATAGGCTCTGGAAGTGGATCCAACTCGTGTGCGGGAGTTGGATCAGGGTTAGTTGAAGTTTGTTGGACTAAGGAGTACGCTACTCCAGCGGCCGACAAGGGAATGGACATGCCAGCGTGCCCTTTCTCATCCATCATGGCTGATGGGGAAGGAAGAATCCACGGATCTTGAAAGTAAGTCGTGCGGAACGACGACACGTGAAAAATCTCAGCCTTGTAGTGAGTCGATATAAACTTGACATCGCCATGAGGAGGTGGGTAATCGAAAGTACCCATCAAAGATGGGCACAAACCAACTCCTATGTTAACGACACCGGCTTGAGGATTATCTATCATGGGAACCGTGGATGCCCCCAAGGCTGGGTCAGGTCGAGAGAAGGACAATTGATCAATGGTCACTATCCGGCCTTCATGTGGAAACAATAAGACTCGGAAAACTGTAGCGACCACCACTTGCATAGCATAAGTCCAACTACGACCTAACAGGAGATTGTAGTTGATGGGGGCATCGACTACCTCTACTTCGACGCACATGGTCTTTCCCCCTAACTGCACAAGGAAAGAAAGAATGATTCCATGTGGTCGGAAAGAATGACCATCGAACGCAGTGAGGAGAGTAGGTGATGGAGACAACTCAGGCTGACCAATGGCTTTCCAGCATGCTAACGACATAACGCAAGTCGAAGCGCCCTCGTCGACCACCGTGTGGAAGATATTCCGTGTAAAAGTTTTTGTGGGATGATCCACTACTATCTAAAACGCAACGTGGTAAGGCAGACGAGGTTTCAATTCAGTCGTATCTAACATGATGGTACCCAGGTTACAAGTCTCAGTAGAGCCTAAAGCATTCAACAAGGCTTTCCTCTGAGCAGGGAAACTTTGGAGGACCTCCAAAGCGGACATAGCACAAGGGGTTTGGGATAAATCTTCCACCACAGAGTAGTTCTGGGCGGCCCTTGAGTTTGGATTGTGAGAAGCTCTCTTAAATGCACCTTTTGGAATGCGTGGCATCGTTTCTCCCAACGTCTTCTC
Source organism: Picea engelmannii (assembly GCA_009831015.1). NCBI lineage: Eukaryota > Viridiplantae > Streptophyta > Pinopsida > Pinales > Pinaceae > Picea > Picea engelmannii. Next base: position 12,975 of record ML801348.1, read on the forward strand.
AATATGTAGAGGAAGAGATGGGAGTTCGGCTTCTTTTCCCTTCTCAGAGGCGCTTGGTTTACTATAGTTGTGCGCTCTAGTCGTTATTAAAGCATCACCCCTAACCATGTATACGTTCGCGGATGAGGAGTTGTTTGGAGGAGGGCAGTTTTCTTGGTTGCCCCCTTCGGCACTTGTAGAGGCTTGAGTTAAATTTTTTCCATGCTGAAAGGGATTAGTCAACACAGCCTGATGTTGCTGTGTGACAAACTTCTGGGCCTCCGCAAGTCGAGGACATAGATGGGTCGGGTGGTCTTCCGCACATAAGTTGCACGGATACCTCGCCTTCCGCTTTTCCGTGGTGCCCTCGCCAGCATTATCAGTGGGTTTCTTATCCCCCTTACCCTTCTTGCATTTTTTTTTCTTCCTTTCAGGCTGTTGGGTGGCCTTTGGGTTAGTCGTCTGTACGGAGTGTACTTCCGACGTTTGGGTAGGAGGAGCAGCCAAAGCAGTAGTCTGGCTGGCCGCTGAGTGTTGTATAGATAACTGCTGCAATTGTTTTGTCAATTGCTCAGCGGGCTTAGTTTGTGCCGAACCAACGATACCGTCGGCATGTGGTCTGGCTCTCTTTCTGGTTTTATCCAGTATCAATCGTGGTGCATCCGGTAGGATGTTGTACAATAGACCAGACTGAGAATAGATAAGCTCAAACTGTTGAGCCCTCATGATGGCATCTTCTTCGGAGAAAACCCTCGAAGTTGCGACGTCTTTGGATAATTGCGGTACTAAAGACTTAAGGAACCACTCAAGCAGGAATGTTGGTGGAACTGGTACTTTGATTAGACCCTTTCGGCATCGCCACTCTCGAATATGATCAGAGATGTGGTTCGTTGTCGTCTGCTCGAAATTGGCTAGCAACTCTGTGCCGGCGTCGTATCTCACAATTAACTGAAAATGGTTAAGGAAAGCCATTGCCAGTTCGCCAAAAGAAGAATATCGTGAGCGATCAAGCTCTATGTACCATTTCACGGCACTCCCAATAAGAGTGTGTTGAAACAATCGCAACTGGACGGAGTCATCTTTCAGTGAGTTAGATGAACACCAAAGGTGGAAAGTAGTCACGTGATCACCTGGATCTTTGTTAGGCTTGGCCTCGAACTTTGGAATGTCCGAAGGAAACTTCGTTGGCATAGGAGGCCAATGTGGATCGTGACAGATAGGATCATTTAACAACCGTGTCAAATCTGGCAAGTGTAATGTCGCCAAGAATGGTAGTTTTGGTTGTTGCTGATAGCCTGGATAAAAGGGTCCTAGAGTTTGACTGGCACCAGGTTGCCAGGAAAAGTTTGGTTGCTGGCCCGGGTTCTGGTAGAAACCATGGCCCTGACCAGCAAAAGGGTTTTGCATCTGAGGAGACATCATTGGCTGATTCCCCATAAAGGACATAGGATGTTGGGCATTCATCGTGTTTGACAGACTTTGGGAAGGATTACTCCATGCCGGTCCTAATGGGAGAGGCATAGAATTCTATCCGAGGTTCCATTGACTGTGGAAGGAATTACCCCAGAACGGCATTCCAGAGGAAGGAACGGATACTTGTCCTGAGTTCCAAGGTCCTTGTATATGTGCCCCCGGCGCAGGAATAGTACCCTGTGCCAGAGTAGACTGTCCAAAAATGGGTGTGCCCCCAGATGGGAAAGCAGTAGATGCGAAAGTGTTATTACCAAACGTCCTGTTCCAAACAAACGGTGACGAACCTACCGGTTGAGTTTGCACAGGTGTTCCTTGACTCCCGACTCCAAATAAACTTGTGTGTGTAGGCTGCCCGGCAGACTGCTGATGCAGACCACCGAGCGAAGGGGACGAAGGATAAATATGACCTCTGGCGTAAGGAAAAGCGTTGAAAGGGATAGGAATGCCCCCAAGTTGACCTTGCAGAGGAGCGTTAGAGCTCCCTGCCCCCAAACCCAAAGTCTGTAAAGTGGAGTGAGTGAGTGCAGGACTTGTACCTGAACTGGGCATACCGTATGAAAACGGAGGACATGTCGCACTAGGTGTGAATGGAGGTGTGGTCGCCGTGATATATGGGATCGTTCCAGTGTGCGACGTAGTTGCGGCCGACACCGTGGTGGCCCAGATCGTCGAAAAAGGCAAGTTAGGAGAAGCTTCTCCTGTGGTAGCAACGGTGATTGGAACGGAAGAATTCCTAGAGGAAGTAACAACGTTTGTTTCCATAGCGATATGAAGCACTGACAGGAATTCGTAAAATTGAATTAGCACAATAACTTGCAGCCAAGTATCAGTGGTTTAGGTTTCAACCGAGCCAAGATTGGTGGTTGATTCCTCCGGTAGTTGTTCGGGCTCAATAGTTGGTAACCCGGTTGCTTCGAAAGGCCCTTGTTGGTCTAGATTCCGCCTCAATGGTGGCGGGGGTGGCTCCAGTATAACCAGCGGCAGGCCCAGAAGCCTTCGTGACCGGCGGAGCTCTGAATCCTCCACTGTGTGAGAAGATTCACGACACGCTAAGGTATTCTACACGAACAAACAGTAACACTCACTAAAAGAAGCCTCTATGAGATAAGACAAGCAAACACTAACTATTTGGAAGGACAGTTACAACAACCAACACTAGAGCAACTTACCGGTGCAAGTGAAACTCGAATACGGAAGCACCCTCCGGGTATACTCTACAAAGTGTGGCCCGATGTCTGTCCTAGGTACCGCGGTATACCCCCGTAGTCACCTGTGTATGTCCCTAGAAAAGATTGGCAACTAGTTTGCCAGCACGTGAACAGTCACCAGGCGGGTACAGTCGATAGTCGGGTAGACCACAATGAGCAGGGTATCAAGCCTGAAACCTGTCAAGGGTATCGAGAGAAAATGGTTCGGAAGACAACTGAGGACCTCGAACGGATTCGAGATCCACGAAGCTCCGTGGCAAATGCAAACGACGGAATCCCTCAACAAATCCTCGATATGTGTTCTCCACTACGCTCAGTCCAGCTTTGGAGGGGTTATCTCCGCTACCTTTCCTTACGTGACCTCGTGTTTAGCCCCTATGTTAGAGGGGGTCCCGGATAAATTTCCGTAACTGGACTTCTACACTCCTTATGACAGAATCCAATGTTTGGTTTGAGTGGCCTTGGAGACTTTACTCTCCAACCTATTCCAAGGCCCTAGTCCTGAGCTAGTGTATGAACCCTACAAACAAAAGTCTAATAGTTTTTAATTAGCATTGCTTTTAATGGGCTTTTTTACGTCACAAGGTATGAAGGTGAAACTGATGGTGTGTACAGACTCAAAGCAAAATAAACAAGAAATGCTTGGAAACAACAACTTTTACGAAAATGCAAAAAACCAACAACTTTTCAACAAGAAAGACTTTTTTTTTTTTTTAATTTTCTAAGATTTCATGCAGAAAAACATCAAGGAGTTTCGCTCAATCTGCGAGTTACTCATGCTCTAAATGCACTGCAAAACTTATGAAAAATACTTCTTCCTAACTACTGATGCAACAACACAATCTTCAAACCAAGAAGAAAATGAAAAAGAGAAATTTGTTTTTATTTAATTGCAAAATGAAGCAAAAAAGGGAAAATGTCGACAAGCACAAAACCAAGAAAACAAAATAAAATTTTGGCTTAAAGCGAAGATCACGAAGAACCAGAGAAAAGAAGCTCAAAGGCAATCAAGAAATCACCGATTCTAACACTTGTCTAAAAACCATAAAACAAATTTTTTCTTTTGTCTTTTCTATCAAAACATCAACTAAGCAAAACACAGGCTAAGGATAAGAGGTCCTAACCTCCTGACTGTGTAGCCCCGGAATCAAAACCCCTGAGAGGAACACTTCTCACTACAGGAGGGGATGACTGCCCCACCCAGGCTGAAAAGAAACCAATCAAGCCCGCGACTGTCACTGAAACAGCACGTGTGCAAACGCATGCTAAGCTATAACAACGCGCGGGTACCCGCGGGCTAAACTTGAACAGGCCGCGGGTCTGTATAAAATCTAAGATAAAACCAAACACAGGCAGCCCAGACCTGAAAAAGGCCTATGGTATTGACAACCAGGGTCTCTTAAAGGATTGGATGCTTCTTCTTCAACAGAAAAACAAAAATAATTGCAAAAAGAAAACAAATGCAATAAAGCAAACTGAGACAAGACAGTGAACCAGCGAGACCCAGATAGGATCCAGAAAGCCCCTTGAGAATGTAAAATTTTGACAGGGAAGAGGAGACTGCCTCTTAAGATTTATAAGTCTTACACGCTACTGAAACCACTGTAGCAAGCGTTCAAATGCGAGCTGTAGAAGGTTAGGGCGCGGGTTACACGCGTGCAGGCCACGTGTACCTCTCTCTGTCTCGATAATAAATGTCAAGAACAGTCAAGGAAAAGCTGGTATTAATGACCAGGTTCCCTGCTAGCTCTGACCTAACAGAAAACAGACAAACAAAGAAGCAAAAAATATAATTCTTTGAACTACCCAAGAACCTCTATGAAATCCGTAAACCCTAAGAGTAATATCCCCAGCGGAGTCGCCAATTCTGTTGTTGGGAAATAATACCCTACGGACTAACAAGCTAGGGCTGAACTTGTACGCAGATCATGACTTCAAAGAAAACACTTTTAACCTATCACTCCAATACTCAAACCCCTTTTTTCACACACAAGCATAGAAGAGACCTACTAACCTTTTTCTATCGACGTTTGATGTAGATCCTCCGTTGCGCTTTATCCGCTTGCTCTCGCTGCTCCTTCCAAAGACAATCCTGCAATCAAGACAAAACACTACGCATGCATGCTATTTTTCTACCTAAGGTTTAGAGATTAAACATAAATCAAATAAAATATATATCACTCGTGCATTGGGACGGGAAAAGTATTCTTTTTATTAATCTCAAGATGAATCAACTTACAATAATGATAGAGATTGGTCACCGTTCCTCGATCCTGATCCTGAGCTCCTCCTCTTCTTTGTCCTCCAACTGCTTTTCTTTAATTCTCCTTAAGCTTGAGGAAAGTCTAAAGCGTTGGGACAAATGGATTCGGCAATTGGGCAGAGTTTCTTTGCTATCTTTTTCCTCTCCAAATAGTACCCCTGCCCCTTATTTTATAGGCTAGAAGGAGCTAGGGTTTTGGACGAACTCTCGGCCATGCATGACTGGGAGTTTCAGTTAACTGACCCAAAGCTTTTTGTCCCGTCGGCATCTTTCCTATTTTTGTGATTCTGAAGGCAAACGTGGGTTGTAGTGGGCCTGCTAGCGTTTGCCCGCGGGCTGTAGTGGGCCAGCTAGCGTTTACTTTTTAAAAATGGTGTTTTTAGAAGAGTTGTTCAGCAGTTTTTTGGCAAAGAAGGGATATGAGTTGGCCTGATGCCAGGTAAGCATGTGTGGTGCAATTTAGGGTTATAACAAGGAGACATTTTCATTTTGAATCATCTTGTACTTGAACATTTAAGTGGGGTAAAAGGAGGTTTCCCCCTCGAAGAGGCTTATTATCTGAAATTATCTCTGTTTAAAGGCGTTGAGTAATTTTCCTGAGGTTTTTCCATGCTATATTGATGTTTGGTTCTTAACAGAAAGATGTTTAAATTTTTCTTGGTGTTCAGTCCATTCATGTCTGAGGCATGACTTAACCATCTCATTAAGATTTCTTTCGACTCCTGTAGCCAGTTGCACCAACCAGGATTTCCCATGCTTTCTTCTTGGCAATTGCAAACTTTCCACCATCTTAGGGTCTATATAACTATGACTAGCTCCTAAATCAATCAAAATAGCAAGGGTTTGGTTGTTGATCATACCTTCCACTTCAATCATGTGGGACTGATACTCTGCTTTCTTGTTGTCCAGAGCTGCATAAATCCTTGGCACATATCTTCCCATCTCCTCTACTATTTCAACTCGTTGTACATTGTGAACAGCCCTACCTTTTTCACCTCTGTGAGGACAATCTCTGAACCTATGGTCCCCTTTACAACCCCAACATTGCATAGGTGGTTGCCTTGGCCCTTGACTCCCTGTGTCTATCATTCTGGGATTTGACTAGTCGATATTTGATATGTTGTCCTATATGCCCATAGTACTAGTGGGATCTTATCATCCCAATTGTCCCTATTGAGTCCACATATTTTTGTTAGTCCCTTGTGTAGTGTTTTATCTAAGGACTCGATAATGCCATTGGCTTGTGGATGATAGGCTGTCGTCTTCTTGTGGTCGATCATAAAAAAATTAAGTGATATTTCAATTATACCATTGACAAAATTAGTTTCTTGATTGTTGATTAATGTTAAGGGGGAACCGAATCTGGTTACTATATTTCCGTATATGAATTTGGACACTGTCTCTTTTGTACAGTTTTCGATTGGTTATGCTTCACCCCATTTAGTTAGATATTCAACTATTGTGATGATATAATTCATCCCGATTCTTTTGGCTCTTTTCAGGAAGGGGCTAACGAAGTCGATATCCTAAATATCAAATGGTAAACTAAGGTTTACTGAATTTAATGGCATTTCATTTCCCCGCAAAGGTTGACCCATCCTTTGGAATTTATCGCACTTCTTCACATGTTCTTGACAATCCTTATGTAAGGTTGGTCGCCAAAGGCTCGCTTGAAGGATATTTTTGGTTTTCGTGTTGGCTTGAAAATGACCTCCCATAGGGCTCACATGTGCTTTGTTTATTATATCTTCTCGTTCATGTTCCAATGTGCATCTTCTCAGAATATCATCAATTCCTAGCTTATAGAGATGCTCATTCATGAGAGTGAATGGTGCTTCTTTTAATGCTAGGATGTTTCTTTTCTTAGCTGGGAGATCATCAGGAGCCTTTCCCTCTTCTAAAATAATTGAAATTTGTTCGAGTTCCTTGGGGGAAATTTCAAACTGAAATAGATGTGCATCAGTTAAGTCGTCATTTATCCTAGTCATATCTTCTCCATTTTCTAGTTAGGATATATGGTCTGGGATTAAAAAAAAAAATTCTTGGTCGAACTACTACTTCAAAGTTGAACTCTTGGAATAGTAGTAGCCATCAACATAGTTTTCCCTAATGGACTAGTTTATTTACTAAATACCTAAGCGCATGATGATTCGTGAAGAAGATGAATGGGTTTTCCAATAAATAATGTTGAAATTTTTGTAGGGAAAAGATCATGGCTAACACTTCCCATTCTGTCATTAAATAATTGTGTTCTTCTTTATTCAACTTTCGACTTGTGTATGCATTGGGGTGATTGACCATGTCCTCATATCGCTGGGATAGGATTGAGATGACAATGACATTGGATGTGTCAACATGGACATGGAAATTTCGTGACCAATCTAGAAATATTAATATAGATGCTTCTACTAGTTTTATAGGTGCTTCTACTAGTTTTACGTTTCTAATTTTTTAATTTTGCCAAAAAAAAAAAACTTTAAATTGAATTTTTTAGGAAATAAATGGATTATTTTTTATTTTAAGGAAATAAATGGATTATTTTTTATTTTAAGGAAAAAAATGGTATTTTTTCAATTTTTTCATAGGTTCTTTTTTTCTTTTTTTAATGTAAATTTATTAAAAAATTGGGTTAATTTTTCAATTTATTTTTTGAATGTAAATTTATCAAAAAAAAAATTAATTAATTAATAATTTTTTGGCTAACACCACTTTTTGATTTAGGAGCCAATTTTAAGTTTTTTTTTTTAATTCCTAATGGTACTAGTTGTCAAGACCACAGTTTCATTTAAGTCATGGTTTTAACTCCAAAAATAAAAGTGGTGCTACTGGTAGCACCATTTTTCGATTTCAAAGTCAATTTTAATTTTTTTCCACTTTTCAAGGTCATGATCTCAAACAAGTCGCAATTTTAACCACCCCCCAAAAAAGGTGTGTTATCAATAACACCACTTTTTGAAATGGAGGTAAAAATAACCACTAAAAGCGACGTCTAAAAAATGAGAACTCTAGAGAGTTCTCATTAAGTCGGTAACTTTGTTGTCGAAACAAACTGCATCTTATCTTTCAAATCATCCTAGGTTTTGCATTATTTAGCTCATTTGAATCGTAAGTGAGATAAAAGAAGTTGCATCTCATATCATTTTTAGGCATTTGTGATTTATTGTGAAAGTTGCATTGTTGGAATCAGTTTGATTTTAAGAGATCGAAAAATTTATTGAAGGATTTGTTTTGGTGATTTCATTTAAAAATTATTACTACATTGTCATTTCAAAATTGTGAAAAGGGAACCTATTTCTCCCTTCCATACATAGAGTTCATCGAAAGGAAACAAAATTGCATTTTTTTTTGCATTTGTATTGCCTTGATTATTTTTTTGGATTGAAAGATTCAAGAACATCATCAAATCCATCACATAACCTTGATTAAGCAACATACATTAAAATAAATGCCAATTTGAAAGAATAAGATTTTTTCTTTATAGCAAACACACATCAGTTTCAGTTTTAGGACCTGGTGTAGGATTGGAGAGTAAACTCTCCAAGGTCACATAATCAAACTAGGAATTGATTAAAGAGAGATAAATCCATTAGTAGTAAGGAGTGATTGTCGAGAAATCACATCTAACACATGTGTCAAACACTATAGTAAAAATAAGGAAGTGGAGTAGATATCCCCTCTTCACTTGTTTGGTGGGGCTATTATGTTTACGAGGGTTCTGGATTGAAGTGGCATGTCCTCGAGGTGACACCACTTTTCTCTACAGATTTTGGTTGAAGACTTACTCTTATATTCCCTTCCCATATGCCTAGTCTTGAATCATGACTATTATCCTAAATTTCGATAGTGAAGTGGTAAATTTAGTGGATTTTCCTAGGGCATCACATGGGTGAATGCAACTGGGAAGTTCTTGTGGTACTTGTTGATATTGAGAGGGGGGTGAATCAGTATCAAGTACAATTTAAAAACCTTTTTCAACTTATACTTAAACCATTCAATTATATCCAATGAGCAATGAACAATAGTATAAGAGTTACACCAAT